>JACXSJ010003512.1:0-22862 GCA_014851325.1 Pentalonia nigronervosa | reverse complement strand
CCATATTTTCCCGCCGCCGCCGACACCGATGCGTATCAGTTTGTCCACGTTTTCGCACTTTATTTTCCCGGAGACGCGCTGCTCCGCGCGCCACTCTACACGTGCGACCCCGTAATACACGCGCCGCCGCGATCGGCGCTTTTCTCGCGTTCACCCCTCCCCCTCCACCCATCATGACGCCTACCATGCCATCTCCTGAAGGGTCTCCGACGGCGGCGGCGGTGCTTACATTATTAATAGCCACAAAAAGCGATCCAACCCAAACGCATTATTATTTTAATCCCTAATTTTTAAAAACCACCCGCAACCATACGGCACCCCGCCCCGCACGTCCGTCAGAACAAGCGAACCGGTGTAAAGACGGTCGCCGCTGCACAGTCCCCTGAATTTATCATCGTACAAGCACGTGTGTATGCGCATGCGCGTGAGCGCACGTTTCCGAGTCCGTCACGGCTCCAGCACGACGTCGCCGCCGACGTGGTTCGCACGCATGAATATTAAAGACGCATTCCGACAAAGTCATACGTGGACCTTCGTCATAGCCACGCAAGTGCATAACTCACTATCGGAATTAACTTTGAGGTGGTTTTGGGGGACGCGGTGCTATTTATTATTTACAATTTAATCGGTGTTCCGGCGGCGTCCGATCCAGTGTGTAGATACATTTGAAAAATTCGAATTTAACGCAATACGCACAGCAAACATTTTATGTAGGTATACCTAATGTTATAGATACCTCGAAGCGTAGGTACGAACTCATTTATCGTAAAACTTTATAAATAAAAAATCCACGTCAATCAAATTATTATTTTTACTCTCCGATAAATTGATAAAAAACTAAAAAGCACTCCGATCCTTTTGATATTCTCCCCTTTATTTAAATTATACAAGTGTTATGAACGCACGGACAATAGAATTATTTTAATAATAATAATTCCATTTTATAAAGAGACTGCTAATACGATATTAATCTTATAAACCACTTTACTCTACAGTTTATAACTAATATCATCAAAGAGAAAGAAATAATTGCATTATGTAAATTAGTTTCTTTTAGTTAAAACTCAAACGGCTACAAATCTATTTATTGCAAAAGATTATACATTTTAATTTACTAAAATCGAATTTCAATCTGTTAAAACGACCTTTTTCTATGTGGGAGTAAATAAAATATAAATACAAAAGTTCAAAAGAAAACAGAAACTTAAAAGATTGAATCAAGTTTAAATTGTAAGATTAATAAGATATGTTATTTTATAATTTGGAGAAAAAAGAGTTATTTTAAGCAGTAAAAGTATTTTACATTTAATATAATAATATGATTGATGTTATTTTTTCCAATAACTGGGAAATTTAGTGATTTTAAATGTAGTTATATATATAAACTATATACACAAGATGATTTTTATTTTTAAAATTAAAAGTATTTAAATCCTGATAAAATGTATTATTTAATGCGTCAATAAGATATAAATGTTTCACTATTTAAAATAAATCATTCTATAGTTACGTCAACATCAACTTTAATGTTAATAAGGTGCATTTGACTTGTGATTGTTAACCGATTTTAAATCCATTATTTTTCAGGAAAATAATAATTGGTTACCATAATTGAATTATTATTATAGTTAACTTTCTATCAGTTATTATACGTATATTAGCTTTGTTATTATAAACTACTGTACCTATTTACAAATTGTCTTAGATACTGATGTAGTTTAGTTTATTACTTTGAGATTTTTTTCATTACATTTCTACATATTATTATTTAAATATAAGTTATAAATTCATGTTTCATTTTATATTTTATAACAATACATTAAACTTGGGTGTGAGATAACATTTTATGATTATCAAGTCAGTTATTGCTTTCATACGAACATAGCATATTATATAAATTGTAACTACATATATTTAATAATAATATTATTTTACACTAAAAATACAACTTATAAATATTCAGAGGGTAGAGGCGCAGTTTCAATGCAAAATCTGGGATAGAAACTGAATATAGTGAAAAAAATAAGGTTATTTTTCAGTTAGTCTACAAATGGCATAAATTATGAGTATACTAATTTCAAAACTCTGGAAGTGCTAATCATCCCCAAGCCCCCAAACTGCATCCTTGTAAATATTCTCTAAATTCTTAGAACTACAGATTCGATCCATAATTAAAATAATGGATCAGTTTTTTTTATATTTGTTATTTAAATTGTCTCATAATTAACATTTATTTGAATTTGTTAGAGATTTTTTTTTTAAACTAACTTTTACTAAAGTGGTCAAACTTTTATTTTAATTATCAGTTTAAAGAAACATTAGTTCTTTCTAGATTAAATATCCATAATAATAATTAAATGTAAGTATATATTTGCAAAAACTCTCTTGAAAATATTGCAGTAATAATAATTCTAAAGTAGATACCAATGTGAGTGTAATTTGTAAGATATTGTACAAAGTCATAAGAAAGCATTGTTTTTAAAATTGTGCAATTAGGTAGATACTTAGTAATATGACAAATAAATAAGTATGATTACAAAATCTATTTTTCAATCAGATTAGCGCATCCCCATTATTCTATCCACAAAATCATTGCTCGTGTTTTTATGTATTTCATTGGTTGGCCATGTCATTACTTATAAGGTACAATATGAAAGTAGTGTAGAACTAAGCGACAGACGAAGCAAGGGTGCAGTATACGTATCCAAAGTTATGATCAAAAGTATACTTATTTATTTAGTCATGCCTAGTAACACGTCTTATTGAAGTCACAAAACTCTCATATGAATCCACTTTTTATTGGAAAATAAGAAGATACAAGAAAAGACAAATTATTATAATATTATGTACTCTCTAAGTATTGTAATAATATCTAATCATAAGTCGCTTCGGAATATTGGTTCCAGACACGTGTTGTCTTAACACCATTTCACAATATATTAATACTCATCGGTATAAAAAAAAAATCGAAATAAAATTGTTGAAAACACTACCTGAGCAGTTATATAATATGCCGGTGTATATATTACGATAACGTGCATTGTGAATCGGCTACATTTTCTAAAAAAAAAAAAAAAATACTAAAAAACGTTCGAATATAAATCTACTGCCACTATATATTATACATTATTATGATCGTGAAATAATGGTAATAACAATATACTGTCGGCGAACATATCACTTTATTATGTACGAACGTGAAAAGGGGCTAACTGCCGCGTCTGTATAACATACAATATATATATATATATATAAGCACCGAACTACTGCAGTAACCGTATACCGTAACAGCGGTCCAGGACATTACTCGTACTATGTGTTTATATGTATATATATATTTAACACTGACGGTGTGGCGATAATTTATAATTACCATGACGCGTCGGCGCGATCCGGGGTGATCCGGCTGCGGGAATGTGGGTGCGGTGGGTGAGGTGGGTGTCGGCGGCGGTCGTCCGCCGACTTCACGACGTCGTCGTCGGATGTATACGCGTAATGTGGAACTGCTGTATCGCGAACTGGGGTGCAGCTGCAACAGAAGTGCTGCATCTACCCACCCCCACCCCTTGCGCGCGCGTGGTCGAAAAACTTTTCGGGGCCACGGTCGTTTTTATTTATTATACGCGCGGGTCTCCTCGTCCTGCCGCCGCCGGGTGGTTTCTCCGTTTTCGGCTGTACACGCGATGACGGCGGCGGACGGGAAATAGAAATAATACGCTTGACTGCCGCCGCCGCCGCGGTCGTCCGGGACCGAATTTTCCGGTAGTTTTCGTTCGTCTTGAGACTCCCCGCGCTACAATAATATTATCATCTGCCTCTGTTTTCTCCCGCGAAACGACCGACGGACGCACAGCTTTCCGGCTGTACTGCAGCCGCCGCTGCCGAGTCTATTCGCTTTTGGCGGGTTATTTGTCATCACACCGCGGCCGTGAGACTAGGAAATTCGGAACCCGTGATTAATATAGCTACACTCGGCAGACATAATATTCTTACCGACGGTTTCGAGTGCTTATACTGCAACTGCTGCGGTCAGTGGTTCGTTGACTCTTTGAGACATTGATCTATTTCTATATCTATTTTTTTTTTAAATTTATTTGCGAACGATATGGGTACATGATTGTAATTATTATTATTATTATTATTTACGGTCATTATTGTTGTTGTTATATTATTTTAATACGTCTATGGTTGAAAATATGTATCTGCTAATATTTATTTTGTGTGAGCTAACCACCGCTAATTGTAATATATTTGTTTATACTTTATAGAGATATGATAATGACATTTTTTTACATTATTATGCATATAATCCATTACAAAAATATGTAAATGTGTAATAGGTAATATTAGTTTAAAAATAAAAATACTAAATATAATCTAAACTTTTTAATTTTTAATTTATATGAATTAAGTTAAGTAAGCAGGTACCTATACAAACAAAAGTCATAAAAAAAGATACAATTTCTCAAACATTCGAATTACTTTTACGACTACGACTCATGTTACAAAAGTTTATGGTGAACATATCATTAATATAAATTATATATACATATATATACTTATATTTGTGTATGTGTAGGTACACGGATGTAAATTTACCACCGTATAATACTAAACTGGAGTGTAAAATTTCCAACATCGTCTGAGCAGTTTATTGGTTACCCAGAAAATATGCTTTGGTTCTATCCGACACTTTTTGATTTATACACATAAATGTTAGTATCATATTTTATGATACGCTTTGAAGAGAACTAAGCAGCTTCTCTTTAATTCCATCAACGGATCTACTTGTGGTGTTAGGTTTACGAATGCACTCTGTATTTATATATTATACTAGTCAAAAGGTTTGCGCCGAAAAATGTCACAGGCTTATAATAAAGAACTCAGCGTATAAAAATATTATATTACATTCAGATTTCTTGGAAACGAAATGCGTGCTACATAAATGTGAGATAACGAATTATTTTACACCTAAATAAAGGAACCATAACAGACAAGCACATTAAAAATGAAAATAAATATAGTTTATGAGCCATAATTTCGGTTGCTCTAGATTTAAAAGCAACATCTATTATACACTATAATACTACACTATTATAGCATTATCACCGTTCACTTTGAAACAAATACGACTTCTCTTGTTATAAATATTTCGTTTTTTCACAGTGTTTGTTTAATATCTCAGTATTGGCTGATGATTGAATGATTGATGTGTTTATTTATATTTATGAACATTTTAAATTAAATTAAATAGAAAATTAAGAACAAACAAAAAAAATATGTTCAGCAAAATTGCATAATAATACCTAAGTTAATAATTCAAATGAAATAACATTCGTTTTTAATTCAAAATATATATTTTTTTAAGAATAACAAATTATGGTTATTTTGCAACTTTTGGTATTCTTAGTATTCGCTAATCATTTAGTTTTCCGATTTTATCCACTCATGTGGCAGAGTTATGCAAATATTTAATTTAAAAACAAAAAAACTGTCTAATTGGACAGTAATGGAGTATGAACGAAATGTATTTATTAACTACGTATCTGTTTGAACTTATGAACTTTTCTATAACCCACATAGTAGTAATATTAACGGCAAGATAAATGAGAATAGTAATAAAAGATTAATAAATACGAATTAAAATTTAAAAGTTACTATAAAATGAAATTTAACCCAAATTAATAAGTCATGCAAAGAAATACTTAAATAACACTTCAGTTAAGTTAAATTAGATTAAGTTAGTAGTTAGAATTAAATAACTATGAAAATTATCAATAAAAAGAAGTTAACCCAATTTTTCATATACATATAGACATGTATATATACCTAACATATGACATACATATATTATATGTTTATGCAATTTTTACTTCAAAATAGAACTGATATAAAACAATTATTGATCGCTCAAAAATTGGTCAATAACTCTATATCAAAAAACAATTGAGGGGTTCTTTTCCAAAACTGCTTATTTCCATTTTTGACTAAATTGAGTTATACATAGAAATATAAGTAGAAAACGCGTCAAATCGAATAGCGTAATTAATTTTTGGCAAAATGGATAATTTCCTCGATAAAACTCGATGTGAAAATTGCCTAATTTCTTTAATAGTTTATTTCAAAATGAACCATTTCCATTTATTGCAAAATACACTATTTCCAACGTATTTAATATAGAGCTTAAAAATATTTTTATATTATATGCCTATTTCTCTATGTTGTATTGGTATAGGCAAAATATTTACTTTTATCAAAATTGTCAATTTCCATAAGTTAAATTTTTAAAAGTTTTAAAGAAGGTTATCTTTATAATATTGATAACATGTACAAACAAAGTGGAACAAAACGTCTTAATTTTCTAGACAACTTTTGGAACGTTTCAAAACATAGACCTTATACTAATTAGTATAAGGTCTATGGTTTCAAAACATTTTTCATTATCATGTGTTGTTTATTTACTGAGATAAGAATACTCAAGCTTGACCATCCAACAACATTGCGTCTATAAATAACATTTATTATAGTACGTAATACGTATAGAGCGCACACCAATATTGTATATTAATAGGAATCTTGACTTAATACCTAATCATTATAATATTTATAACAAAATATTATCAATATTTAATCGTTAATATTATTAACTAAAATTATTATTATTTTGTATTTTGTAATTTTATACTTAAAAATCGTGTCAAAACGAAGTCAATTCGTTGTAAAGAGTTCTTTATTAAAGAAGGTAAGTAAAATGTATTATATAATGATAAAACGTGTTTATAAAATTGAAACAAAGGTATTTAAAATTATATATGCTGTCACATACTTTTTGTCTGTTGTATAAATGAACTTTAGAATAATACATCAAACTTGATGGTTTTGGAAAACCAAATTCGTTTTTCAATCTGAGATAATTGTTTAAGTCAGCCACTTCACGAATTGATGAGGTAACAATATATTCACATACACTGATTTATTTAGTCATTGTTAAATAACCTTATTAATCATTACTTGATGTTTTATATTTTTGTTTTTTAATGGGTAACTTCTTAATATTTATCAAGTATACAGATACCAATAAGTTCAGACAAAACATTATTGAGAAACAAACTAAAAAAAAAAAGTGAAATTTAAAATTGTATTTAAAAAAAAAAAAATTTAATTTAATATATTATAATTTTAATTTTAATATGATGAATATCACAATATTAATCATTTGGAATCATAGTTAGTAATAAGTAGCAGTATTAAAAAAATATGTACATTTTTCAAGTTACTATTATAGTCAATTAAATCTATAATACAAAATATTAAATTATTTTTAATATTGTATACAACTAGGAACTATATGTATTTTATAATATTATTATTTATAACTAAAATGTATTTATCTACTAGTTTCAGAGTTTCAAATTATTTCTAATGTTGGTTATATAATTGAATATTTTACTTAATTTTTTATATTTTAAAAAGTTTGTTGTAAATTTATTTTTAAAATTGTATTTTAGAACAATGAAGTGATTTTAAATGTACAGCCAACTCGGTCTTTATAAGAAAATCAATATGTTTCTAAAGTGAGTTATACAATTATTAAATATTTTACTTAATTTTTATAAAAATTAATAATATACATTTCATTTTTAATATTTACTTTAATATTCCTGAACCCTGATATGATAACAACTATGATTATTATAATCTGTCATAAACTATTATTATTAACTATGTAAATATATTTTGATAAAATATATTTTTTAGAATAACTTATTAAATTTTGATAATACGAAGTTTGTGAAAGAAAATAAATCTCGAAATTATTAGTTTTAATGAACTACCCTGCTCAGATCTTGAGTATATCAATGAAATAAACACTGTGGATGGTGGATGGAAGAAAAAAATAATTCATTAATGACAAATTAGAAAAAATATAAAAAATAAAATTGAAGAAACTTGGATATTGAATTGCATTCACAAAGAACAGTGTTTAACAGTATGTAAACATTTCCATAATTGAATACAATAGCATTGATAAATTTAAATGTTTGATGGCAAGTATACCAGATAAAATCAAACAAGATCAATTTTTACTAGATATGATGTCTATTACTAATGTATAAAGAAAGGATCACCGTAGAACCAAGAGAAAAGATAGATTACATGTAAATTATATTATACCTATTGCCAAAGGTGGTAAAATTTGTGTTTGTTTAATTGTTTTTTCATCAATTACAACAATTAATAGAAAGTGTTTGAATTTAATTTCCAAAACATTAAAAAACACTTATTTAAGTCCTACAGAAAAAAGGTGGAGCAAGAATTACTGCCCAGTCTGTAGAAATTACCAATTCAATAATAAACCACATTCGCACTTTTAAATCAAAAGTCATCACACTCAAAACAACACTAACAGAAGTTATTTACAGCCAGAACTTTCGGTGAATATTATATTTAATATATGGAAAACATTCAGACAGAACAATAATCAACCAATTTCTTCATTTAGTAAATATCACATTTTTGTATCAAAGTTTAGTATTAGTTTTGGCCGTCCTAGACAGGATGTACATATGTTCATTTTGCACTAAAATGAAAAAAAAAATAAAGAAAGATGTTTACCTAAATAAGAAAGAAGAAATTAAATTTGAGTTACAAGATCACTCAAAAAAATCTCAACTATTTTTTTAAATAAATGGTATCTAAGTCTGATAACGTTATATCTGTTTTATTCGATATGATGTAGACACGGCCATATCCCAAACTTAGTGTTATAAATGTTTTTTACAGTCATCAAGTATAACTGTAGAATATTATATTTATCATAAACTTTGAAGATGTTAAAAATCCTAATACTTGCTATATATATATATGTAATATATACTTGGTTAGAAACTGAGAGTGGAAGAAGACTAGATGAAGTATTATATGTTCTGCTTTAATGTCATTCTTAACAAATTTATAAAATGAAAATAAAATAAAAACGGAACTATCTCCTGAAAAGTATCTAAAATCATTTAACTTATTTTTTAACTTGTGTTCTGCTCAAAACAAAAATAAATATATGATAACAACTCTTTTATATTATATTAACTATAAATGTATAAAACCACAATATTTAATGAAATAAACTATATTTCCAGTCCGTAATCACATTTATATGCCGCCAGACAGAGTGTTTGGAAGAATTGAACAAAAATTAAGAAAAAAAGAGAACATTGGATCACCAAATGAAGATTGTGAAGTTTTTAAAGAAGAATCTATCATCTTTGTTTATAAAAGAAATTTTTAAGTGTATAATTACAAAAATGCTTTTCTTACATAAAAAGATTTAAAAAAACTGTTGGAGTATTACGATCTTACACTGATACTCCAGTTAGAGTTAATGTTCTAAAAATAAATGTTGATCTCAGTGTTTTTGGTGAATATTTGCAACTTTTACAAAAAAAAAGTCATATGAAGGATGCTAAAAGGATTGATGTGTGTAGTCAGATGAAATTTTTTACTATACCTTCTGATACAAAACAATTTTATAATGATGTGCTATTACAAGCAACTTATCAAGATAATGCTTTTAATGAAAATGAAAAATGTACACCATACTATAATGAAGATGAACATTAAAATATAGTTCTAGAGAAAATTACAATTAATTATAATTTGTTACAATGTACTTGTAACACATTTAAAAAAAAATGCATATTTTAATAATCAATATATAGCTAAATGTATTCATTATTTAAGTTTGATTTCATAGCTAAATTTTAAAATTTAAAGCTTAATATATTTTGGCTAATATTTTACTTTTCAAAACGATAATGTTTCCAAAATGAACTATTTCCAGAAATAGGAAGTTTTGGAAAAAAATAAGTATTTATTTGTGCAGAACAGACAATTTCCATTTTGTTTTTTCCAAAGCAAACTATTTCCAGGAAAAGGTACATTTTGGACAAAATAGATACATAAAATCTTTTTAAAAATATATAAAAATTAATTTTTCATTAAATTTAATTAAAAAATGGAGTTAATTTTTTAATTCTACTTATAAAACTATAGTTCAATTAAATATTAAGCTTTAAATAATGTTGAAATAAAAAATTGATCTTTCTGGAAAATCGTGTTTTTGGAAAAGAACCCCTCAATTATTGTATTGATCAAAGATGTTTAATCGAAAAATAGTTAGGTTACACAAAACATTAATTGACCCATGAAATAAATTATTATTCTATTTCATTATTAGTTATCACTAAAATTAGGCGGTAAAGTTTAAACTTTACCTTGATTATCGCAGGTAGACATCATAAATCTTTGATGAACTTGGGAACTCAAAGACAATCCGCAAACAAAAATAATTTATAATAATTAAAAAATAATAATGATAAATAATTTTTAATTAAATTTGAAGTTGAAGTTTGTATGCACTACAATGAGCTAATTCTCAGAGTCCATTGATTCACGACAAATTTTTCATTTTCTCCACTTTATCTTAATGTATTATTTTTTATTTCAAAGATTCGTAACCGGTAATGTATTACTCGATTATAAGTTGATTGATTTTTTCTTCTTTTTTTAAACTTCTACAAAACAACGTATCAGTGGATGTTTTCCATTTGAAATCGGCATAAAACAGCAGTTGTGCTAAACTTCTGCAGAATTATATTTTTATCGTTGCTAAATCCTGATGTAATTTTTAAAAACTGATTCAGATTTAAATTTAAATTTTTAGTTGTTTTTTATTTCTTTGTTTTGTCAAAATATACTTTTAAAAAAGTTTTTTCTGGTTTAAACTTAAAATAGGCCTTTTCTGCTCCGATTTTTACTGCTTTTGGAACAAGATTTTATGTGAACTGTGCATGGTGCAATAAACTTTACGATTTTTTCGTCAACAACGTGAGCTCATCAATTACTATTAAATTTTTAATTTTCAGAACATTTCCAATAGATTTTTCGATGTACACCTTTTTTGTACACTACAAAATCGATTTTGTTTTTTAATGGAACACAAAAAATAATAACCGTATATACATGACATTTCCATCAAATGTTTATATAAGCACTTTATACATACCATACAATTTTCAATATATTTTGACTCTTTTTGAGCTATTAATAGGTAAAATAAATTTTTGGTAATTTTTTTTTTTATTGTTGACAAAAAATTTCAAAATTTAATACAAGGTTACTCATAACTTGTTTTTAGTGAAAATTAAAAAAAAAAGTTCAACGTAAATCTACAATGGTTTTTTATAAGATAGTTAAAGATAAGATAGTTTTTTAGGTAGTTAGAATTTCGAAAAAATACGTCAAAATCACCAAAATATAGAACTTTTTTTGATTTAGAAATTCATAAAAAAAATCTGTTTAAATTTAAGATTTGAAAATTAAACTCAAGATTGCTCATAAGTTTTTCTACCTTTCACAAAAAAAAAGTTTACCGGAAAGTCAAACTAATTTATTACCAACTTTTAAAATTAGACATTAGATATTCACCCATAAACTAACAATTTCTCAAGGAACGATTTTTTATTTTGTTATAATTCAAAAACGAATAACCACAGTTACTAGAAATTTTCACCAAATGTTTATATAAACATTACCTACACACCATAAGATTTCAAAATATTTTGACTCTTTGAGCTAACCTTGGACATAGAAATTTTTGATTTTTTAAAATGTTTTTTCTTCAAATATTGATAAAAAATTGTTGTTGAATCAAAAAGGTTGAAAATCTAATACAAAGTTTCTCATAAGTTATTATAATAGCAGTTGAAAAATATTAATAATACATTGGCACACTTTTTTTATAAGAATTTAAATTTCAAATTTTGATCAAAATTCATCCAAATATTAAATATTTGCATATTATTTTGTAATTAAAAATGTTTAAATAGTTCCATTTTTTTAGCTAAGGATTAAAAAGTTAAAAAAAAAGTTTTTCGTAAGTATTTATTGTGTAAACGAAAAATCGAATAAATATATTTACTGGTTGATTTCTATAGACATTTGAAGTTAAAATTTGGATGAAATCAAATATTTCAATGAAAAATAACAATATTAATTATTTTGTTGTAATTTAAAAAAAGTTTAGTAGCTGAATAAAACTTTTAAAGTATATTATTATATTTTATACACTCAATGATATTTTCAAATGCACTATTTTTAAGCAAAAATTAATTCAACCTACTATAATATCAATAGTAAAATAAATTACTTTAATAGCAATAATATCATAAAATATACTTAGTAATGTAGACTGATCGATCGTCTTCGTTCGGGGTCGTTTTTCGTATACAATTATTTTATATCATTGAATTCAAATTTAACACATCCAACTCGATACCCACTGGCCGACTTTTTTATTTAATTATTATTAATATGAGTTCAAAAATTTAACAAATAGTTTTAATTTAATTAGATTTTTTAATAGGTTATCTATTAATTTGAATACACTGTATATCTAAAAAAAAAAAGAATCAATGATTAAAAATAACTATGCATTTAGTCATTTTTTTTTTATGATTCATTATAATTTAAATTGTTTTAATAATATATTACGCATCTATTTGTAACTTTATTAAATGAAACTTAAACTTTTAATGAAAGAAAAATAAAAAATAATTTAATAATATGTAGTAAGTAGTAATGTGTAATAGTAGCGTAATAATATCTAAGTATGTAATTGCAATTTATAGAAAATAACATAAAGCAAATTTTCTATAACTAGAAAATCTCGATCAATATACAATACGTCACAAAATATATTACTAATCGTATATAAATATGATATAGAAAATGTTATGTATACATTAAACGTAATATTAATACATTATATTGTGCATATTATATTTTGATAATATTTTAGTTATTATACAGTCTTTATGTTCTTAAAATAAAACTGTATAAAACTTACAAGTTTGGGTTATACGCTGTTGTCTGACTATGATCACATTGATGGTATTCGAAAAGCATTTACTAGTTTTTATTCCCCCCGAGACATTTGATTGTTAAACGGGAAAAGAAAATTGAGTTCAACAAGATAACTTTTAAGATATTTGAAACTTTGAGTTGATAAACTTTTGATAATTATTTTTGATATTTGAGGAGTTTTTATTTTCGATTAACTCGTGTCAAACTGATAAATGAAAAGCAAATTACTCTAACAACAAAAATGCAGGATTTGAGTTTACTACACTAAAATGTAAATCCATCCCATTGCAATAAAGTACTTAATGGGGTGAGTAAATGAAAATAAATCATCCAAAGCTGAATATATTCTTAATTACTAAATTCTTCATTTGTTCAATACTTAAAATGCATGTATTATGAATGGTCACGTAAATCCTCCGGGCAATTAAAGCAAAATTACAGTTAGTAGTTATTTACGCCTGTCCAATGCTTAAAATATAATATGTTTCTCCGTTGAAACGCATTTATTTCATAGAGTACAATATATAAAAAATAATTAAAACGTTTGTGAAATATACGTTAAGATTATTATTACAATTTATATCATACCATATAAATTCAGTTTTTAGTAGGAAATCAAATTGGCTATACTTATTATCAACAGACAATAATTTGTTTAATGATTCAGTTAACTTGAATTTAAAGAAAAAGAAAATTTCAATATTAAAAACATTAAAAATTAAATGAACTAAGACGTCAATAACTGAAAAAAATAAGAAATTTAATATTTTAATATCATGAAATGATAATAGAAATTAGGTACCTATCTATTTTTCTGTTTAAACTAATAATTAACTTATAATTTTCCTTCTATAATTTAAATATATATTTGAACACGAAAAAAATATTTGGAAGTTTCAAGATAAACATTATTGGGATAAATTATGTTTATAAATGCCTCCTTATGTTGACATATGGATTGATTTTTTCAACAATCAGTAATATTTGGATATTTATTTAGCATCTTAGCCATTAATATCCTTATATAATTGTATATCACAATTTATCCTTTATATAAAATACAATATTTTATATATATATATATATATATATATATATATATATCAGAAACTAAACTTCAACTTTCGGCGATTTTACTATATTATTCTACCATTAACGCTATCATTAATACTTTGCACATTAAATACTCTAAAACAGATATTTCTTTTTTAATTATGCTTGTGTGTACAATGCTGCTGTTGACTGTTGTGTAGACTATAAATTGTTACCATTCTTCAATAAAACGAGTTTTTTTGTATTTCATGTAATGACTCATAACGTGTTTTTATTAAATTAAATATTGTGGAGGCATATGTAATCTTAACTATCTACCTATTGGTTAGCATTTAAACGTAAATAAATAGATTAAGTATTATTAAATATATTTAATAGGTACTTACTCTATTATCTTTATATAGTAATTTGTTTACAATAAAATTACTACTACATATAAGTATTATAACTTTAATATGTATAGCAAAAATAATTTCTTTCATAAAATAAAACGTCCATAGTGAATAAGGAAATAACACCATTTTGTATAATATAGAATAGTTATAGAGTATAAATCAACACTATGATACAAACATAGTTTCATAAAAATGCACATTATAATATTACAGTAAAAATAACTGTTCAATACGATAAAAGATTTGAAAAAATGTATAACTATGAAAAGATTTGTTATTTTGAAAACTTTTCAAATTAAAAAACAGTTTAAACGGGTACATAATATACTTATATGCACACATTGTACTATGTATAATACTAAGTAAATACTCTTTTTATGAAGGTACTATAATATTACTATCTACTATCTATTATAATTATTAATATCACTACCAGTCGTTATACAAAAAATATTCTATTTTACTGTACAATTTTTCTATAATAAGACAAATATAAATAATATTCTTTGAAAAATGCATAAATAGTTAGTTTATTTAGATTTACGCCAAAAAAAAACAAAACTGGTTTTGAGTAACAATTTTCATTTTTTCTTAATTTTTGTTTTTGTTTTTTTCCGATACATTTGAAAATTATTAGGAATTTTCAAAAATGACCTCTTAAAAGAATCAATTAGATTCACTTTCCCACCCGAAAAGATGCTGATGAAGAAAATCGAAGCATTTTCCTGGTAAAAAAAAATGTTTACGACAAAAAAAACATGCATCATTGCAACATAAATGCATTCATCGCTCCACTCAGAATCTGGAATAATAAATTAATAATATGTACTTGATAAAAAATTAATTAATAATAAAATATGTTAAAAACAATCTCTGAAGACATTTTTATAAGTTTGCTCGAAGTTACCTTGTTAGGCTTTTTATCTAATAGCTTATACTATGTAATGATGTGCGCTTAGCCATCATATATCCTAAATTTTAAATGTATAATAAATAATATTTAATAAAATACAATAATATATATAATAATTGTAATAATAACATATATATAATAATTATAATAATTGATAGTTTTAAATATAAGATAAAACTTACACATATGCACATATACACACGCATACACTCTTATCTGTATAAGATTTAGATATATAAGGTGACTGGCAGTCGCCGACACTTAGTGTGTGTGTTGTTGCCGTCATTTGGTATAAGGATTCATAAGCGAGTATAAAAAACTACGCACGTCGTTATACAAAAAACATATACAACTATTTAATTGTGAAATATTTGTTAAAAGATAATTCGTGTGTTTATAAAAATAAAGTGAAATATAAATAATGTGTTTATAAAAATAAAGTTAAATATAAATAAATAGTTAATTTAAAGAAAAAAAAAAGGTGTATTTATTTTAATATATTAATCAGTCACATAACATTATATCTTGAATACGAAATGCAATTGTAACAAGCAAGTCAACACAGGAATCAGAAAGGTAATATTATCTAATTATAAGCTGTTCTCTATATCATTACAACTACAAACCATGATTTTATGTGTATGATGATCATAATACAGATAAGTAAATAATGTTATCAGAGGAAGACGAAATTAAATAGGGCTTACAGCATCATCATTATCAGTACATTTAAATGCATTTTTTTACATTAGAATACTCATTAAAAAGTTTTAGTAATACGGTTGTTTATACTTTCCTAATGATTATAATGATAATAGTATCAAGTATTAACTTATATACTTAGCATTTAGAAATAATAGTAAGTTATGTAGACGATCATTACTCGTTTCATCAGAAAATAAACCATTATATTTACGCTGACAATAAAATAAAATAAATAGATGACTTAAAACTGACTACCAATTTGTAATTCACACATAATTTGATGCTGCATCTAACATCCTATAGTAAAAAAAAAAAATACGTAAACAATTAAAAACTCTATTTTTAACAGACTAACAGAATTAGTAAATTTAATATTTTTAAGAATTTATAACTTATTCAAACAATACATTTGTAAATCGATTGATAATACTTATACTATTAGTTTATTACGTACCTTTTACGTGGTTTTCTAAAAACTTTTAAAAGATTTTAGATTCAATTGAAGTAAAAAAGAATCTATATTTGTAGTACCTACTTTATTGTTTTGGTAAAACCAAATTATATTGTTTTCTATATTATAGTACCCTCTGTACTCCTTGATTATAATATAAGTATCTTTAATTATAATTCTGCTGGCCTATTCTGCTTTATAAATAACCTATATATAAAAATTTACAGTTTCACAAATACTATGAGGCAATTATTTTACTGAAACGTTCATAAATTTAGTATTGCAGTTTAGTTAACATACATGATTTACAAATGTCTATAAGAAAATTATAAGTATTGTGGATGAGTTATGCACTCTTGGCGATAGGCAATATCGAGTGTCAACGATGTCACCCATAACAATCTCTAATTACGACAGTGTTATAAATCGAGTTTAAAAAAAAAGAAATTTATCTCAACAATTAATAGCATTTAAATTCGTACCACATGGATTTATGCTACAAATTTCGAATTGGAAATTAATAATATCAGAGATCGGGATGAAGATGTTTAGCATAACATAAAAATTATTTGAATTTTAAAATCGGGTACCTCATACTTGCACTTTCATTATATTAATACCCTCATAGGTTCCTGTATATGTGTGATGAATGATGATATTTAAAATGTAGTTCCAAATAACATAATTGCATAGATTAAGATTAAGTTTGGCTCATTATGTATACCCTTTATAACGTTTATGTGATAATAAATTATAAGATTAAATGACGCGGGAACATTGAATTGGGGCAAAAGGCGTATGCCTTAGTATACGCCAGTAATATGTTTAGGCTACTTCAATCCCTTGATAGTCATTACAAGGTTTAAATGGTTTTTTTTTTCAATTTCCATTTTGTATCAAATATTTTCATTGGAACCTTCGCAATTGAAATAAAGAAATAAAGATCAAATTATACTATCTACCTCTCGAACATTATCTAAAGTAATGTTATGTATGGGTTAGCAGTTACAAACTATACCTTCTCAGAAAATAACAGTTTCAAATTATAGATTTTTATTTAAAAATAATAAAATATTACGATAAATAGATTAGTTTTCAAATATATTAAATTTCAACAATACACATATTTTGTGATTAAGTACCTAAACAGTAGAAAATTTTAAATTTTAAACTATAAAAACTTTAAAATATATTATTTAATTACTTACTAATAGAAAATAGAAAATAAAAAACAGGACAAAATAATTTCTATAATATTAATTCTAAATTAATAATTATTATAGTTTTTTTTAATAATTTTTAACTAATGTAAAAAAACATACACGATAGATAGAGTTACATGGAGTTTTATTATATTATAATATACCAAATATATATTCTATATATATGAATATGAATATGTATTTTCAGCGATATCGATTTTTGTAGTTATTTTTCAACAATTGCATAATATGTTTGTCAACAAATTCAAAAATAAAATAAAATATGTAGGTTTAATGTATACGTTAAATATATATTGTATGTATATGCGTCATATTAATATACAATAATTAGAATTGACATAAAAAACAAGACAAAAAGCGTCCTAAAAGAAGTTCGTCAAAACAACAGTAGCAAAGCTGAAATAAATGACAATCCTGTATAAAACAGAGCGTATTATTACCCTAGGTTAGCCTAACCTAACTTTACTTAATAAAATTATATTCCGTAACTATTATTTAGCAATCGTTTCACTAACTTATCTAATAAATTACAGTTTTTATTTATTATTTTCACTGTGAATAGCAACATAAAAATTTAAAATTACATATAAGTTTTTAGTTGAAAGTAGGTACCAATAAAGATAAATAGTAAAAGTTTTTATGACCTAAATGTTGCGTAAAAATAATTAAATGAAGTAATTAATCTTTATTTTCTCATTAATTACACTTTTTTTATGTGCATAATTTAAAAATATGCCCATGGTTTTATAACATTCAAATGAGAATTTTGGACGCTGGTGGATTTACTAAGAGTTTAGGAAATGTACCGGAATTAAGTCACTGCAATAAAAACATAAAATAAAAAAGGAAATATATAGTAGAACTATGATAAATCAGCTGAAATAAAGAACATGTTATTGTAACTCAATTTAATAATACTTAAATAACATCTTTTTTTAATCAAGAATTTTTATGGATGTAAAATTCTATCATCCAATATGCAATTTATTGACCCATTAATTAAGCTCAGTAAAATATGTAACTTATTTCAAATTTATGATCTATATAATTAATATTGAAAATATATTATCAGCTATCTAGGTATCTTAGGTCCATTATGTATAATGTATATAGTTTTTTTTTCATAACGGTACCTATTTTAATAGTACTATTTTTTGTTTGTTATACTAGATGCAAATCAAAAAGATATTAAAAGGCCAAATGAATGTAGTTCTTGTGGAAATAAAAAGTTTTAAATCACGTCGTTTGACTGGGAATCCATATTAAATATATTATTAACTATGTAAAAATCATAAACGACAACGGCATCTGGCAACGACAGCGAGCTACTGTTGAAGGTAGTTCTTCTTCACACGAGCGATAGAAACAATTTGTAAAATTCAAAACTATGGCGACAGATTAGACTACCATTATCGTCTGGTCTGGATGACCAAATACAATAACACCCCAAAGACTCTCCAGAAAACTATCTATAGGAAAGTGTCAAAACATAAAGCATTATTTCTTAACATTTTGAAATCAAAATACAACACTATCATTATTAGAGAAGTATTTTTTTAGGGGGGGGGGAGGGTTGTAATTATTAAAGATAATTATATTAAGTCCTGGTAAGATAAATACTAAAAAGAATACCAACTAGGTTTCCTAACTAGAACAAATTCATAGTTGATACAATTAAGCAAAAATAAAAAATAATAAGGATAAATAATATAAAAAATGTTTAATTTGTTATGACTTGAAAATATGACTGTTTCTTATATCCCTTAAAAAAATAAATCATTTAGATCAGTCGCTTCGAGTATAGCCAAAGAAATGGTTGTAAATAGATCTACTATAAGAGTTACCAGCTATTTGTGAAGCAATTAATTATTCGTTAAACTATTATGTAAGTGAAATGATCCATAACCTATCACATTTATACTCTAGATTTTACTTATCATTTATGATTCAAAGTACAATATAGAATA
This sequence comes from Pentalonia nigronervosa, assembly GCA_014851325.1. Classification (NCBI taxonomy): domain Eukaryota; kingdom Metazoa; phylum Arthropoda; class Insecta; order Hemiptera; family Aphididae; genus Pentalonia; species Pentalonia nigronervosa. The sequence continues at coordinate 3,234 of JACXSJ010003512.1, read as the reverse complement.
TAGATAACAAAAAATTAATATTAGGTAGGTTCCTTTAAATAAATTTAGATTTTAAAAACACTTATCACATATTTATTTTGGTAAGTAACTAAAAGTCAAAAATAATGAAAAGGTAGTAATAGTATAGGGTCGATTTTTTTTTTCGTAATAATAGGCCGAATAAGACTCAGTCATGTACCATGTTGTGATATTTTATCAGTATACCTAAATACAAAATTGTAAAATATTATTTACATACGTGTAAGCAATTTAAAAAAAAAAACAATTTGAAAATAAATTTAGTAAAGGTAAACACAATACCTAGTCAATTATTAATTATATAGTCCTTTGTCAATGAGTTGCCAGGAATATGTATTTTTTTTACCATAGACACTCAGTTTCAGAACATTTAGTCAATGAATAATTTACAATATCCCAAAGTATTGCATAACATAAAAAATATATATTTATACATTTAAATTCTCTAGTTTCATTGACTATATTTCAAATATTATTATGGCTAAGTTTATTTTATTCTCATACCTATACCATTTTTTACATATATATATATATATAATATTATAAGAAATTAAGTATCTATAAAAAAAATATCATACAATGTATAAATAAAAATAATTATTTAATGTCTATAATAACCGTAGTTCATAACAGTTTTTCTATTTCTAGACAATTTCAATGTTTGCAAAAATGTAATCTAACGCAATATACTGACCAACTTCCTATTCTAACATCATCAAAATAACAATCAAATTTTGACATACTATACCTAGAATCTCTTACAAAGTATAGTTCTATAGCTGAATATTCATTTGTTAATAATCTAAAAATTGTGAGTAATTTTTTGGTTTAAGTATCAGAATCTTTCTACTATCTAAATCATTTTTTTTTTTTTTTTTTGTTTCTTAAAACGATTATGGCTGCAGAGGAGCATGATTCCCTTTCAATTGTATTTTATTTAATTAACTTGTTCTAATTTTTTTTATAAACATTTTTTTTTTTTTTGCTTCTTAAAACGATTATGGCTGCAGGGGAGCTTGTTCCCTCTCATTTGTATTTCATTTAATTAACTTGTTCTAATTTTTTTTATAAACATTTTTTTTTTTTGACTTCTTAAAACGCATTTTTTATGAGCGCCTGTGTCTCTTTCTTATTTTTTTTCATTCTCTAACTTTAAGTTGAATTTATATCTTTTTTAATATTTTAGCAAGCTATTAAGTGTTTCATGTAATCGTCAGGGCCCGGTGGCCAAATAATATAAAGGTAAAAAAATAGTACATGATATAATTAATTACTGTTACTTTATTAAATCATTACTTCTTGGTTTACTGTTAACTGACTACAAGCATGCTAAAAACTAATAACTACGTGAAAATATATGATGTGTTATCACATTGGGAGAAATATCCTCATCACACATTAAGCTAAGGAGATCTCTATATAATCATTACCTAATTAAAAACAAATTATTTTGTATAATTTTTTGAGCTCTTAAATCTGAAGATTAGACTGTAATTTCAATCTTTCTACTACATATATACCTACCCATAAAATTTTAATTTTTTTTTTTTGAAATGAATACCTAACCCGTGGGCGCCCATGTTTCCTTCTCGTTTTTTTAAATTTAATTAACTTGTTTTAATTTTTTTTATAGGATTTTTTTCGATTCTTTTTTTCTTTTTTCTAAGCTCCCCCAAAACCTAAGAGCCCCCCTCTCCCAAATAGAGAACTTTTTAGTTGTGTGGGATCGAAGCCCTCCCATCATATCGATGTTAAAAATATTAGTCCCCTTGAAATTTTACTGGATTTCCACTTATGATCATCACTGGTCGTGAGCTTTACAATGATCTTTTCTTACCAAGGTATTCGATATTGTAAACATAACAATGAAAGAAAACATTTAAATATTACTGAGGAAATAACAGACGTCTTACAGTCGCTCTTACTGCTTGGGGCAGCTGCATTCGAGTAATTATTAGTATGCTGAAAGCTGAGTAGTTGGATAGTTAGATGTGTATTTATTAAGTATTAACTAATATTTATCTGATTTGGATTGGTGAATGGGACATTAGACTTACCTCTGAACAATTTTAAATCTCAAGCCACCGAACATAGTATTTACCTTCTTTTACTTATATATTATATTATTACATACATGCACATACACACCCATATATATAAATATACGCACACATACATATATATAAGGATTTAATTATATAACGAATTAACTCACCTTGATTCCAGTTTAACAATTATTTATCTAACCTCCAACATCCTAATTCATCACAAGGTTGTCTATACGCTGGAAGGCACAACAACTCATTACCCAGTTAAAAACAAATTATTTTTGTGTAATTTTTTTGATCTCAATTAGAATGGTAGATTACACTGTAGTCTCAGTCTTTCATTTACCTATGAAATATTATTTGAATTTTTTTACTTCTTAAAATCAACATGCCTTTGGGCACCCACGTTTCCCTCTAAATTTTTTTTCTGATCTGAATTTGGAGATTAGACTGAAGTTTCATTCTTTCTACTAGATTAGGGTGACCAGACGTCCCGTTTAAAACGGGATTGTCCCGTTTTTGGTCATCATGTCCCATTGTCCCGACAAACTTCGAACGGGACGCTTTTTATCCCGTTTTTAGAAGATGGTCCTGTTTTAATCCCGTTATTTCAATATTATTATATTATGTTTGTGAAAAAAATATCGATTTATGAAACAATTAATATAAAACAGTTTTACTCACTATGTTTAAAATTAGAAACCAAATTTATAAATAACAGACACCATGTTCAGCTGCGCGACTGTTTCAATCGTCGTCGTTTTATCGCACCGACCGATCAAACCACGCACACGCTACACAATTATTATTATTATTCCTTAAATATAAAAGTATGTGTACGCCGACGGTGTCCGCTATTCTTGTTTTTCAATTATTACGAATACTCGTATTACGGTATCGACAAGCCTGTAGTCTTATGAATATTATAATTATATTGATTCGATTATTATTATTATTATTATTATTATTATTATTATTATTATTATTATTTTATTCTAATTCTATTATGTTCCTTATCGTTTTTACATTGTCCGTGTTCTTCCGTCTTTTATAGGCATTACGTGTTTATCGCTAATAGTTGTTAGTTGACACTGTTCGCTGTTGACATTCGATCAGTGAATTTCTTTCCGTAAACTCATTTTGTATTTTGAAATTGACGCGTAGTGCG
>JACXSJ010003511.1:0-22874 GCA_014851325.1 Pentalonia nigronervosa | reverse complement strand
TTTATTACAATTAAATATCATAATTTTATAATTATTATTATCATAACAAATATTGTTTGATAAATTATTATATTAGATTTTAAACATAATATTGTAGTTTACGAAAAATATGGTTAAAAGAGCGAGGCCCCAAAAAACAATGAAAACCGCGAGGCCCCGGCAAATGTCCGATTTGCCGGGTTCACGCGACGGCGCTGGGTAATAGTTAAATAATTACTATGTAATATATCTACACAATAGCTTACTGTGCTACACTGCTACTATTCTGTAACATTTTGTGACCACAGTCTAAAAAGATAGATAGGTACTATCTTATAAATTTTAATATATTATGCATAATATTAAAACGTGAAGCGATTTATACTGACAGTATAATAATATCTTTAGCTCGAACTCCGAACCGATTTGCTTGATTTTTTTTTTTTTTGGTTTCAAGCAAAAGTGTTCAACGATATAAGTACGAGTCGAGAATTGTGAAAAAATCAAAATAATTAATTATGATGATAGAAGTCGTATCTGCATTTGTGTTCCGTATATAATTATAGTAACAAAGCGACGTGCGTTGTTGCCGCTAGCAGTGTGCACGACACGTGATGTTCATAATTCCCACTACGGCTGCGGCTGCGATACCTTTGACGTGAGTTTTAATATTCACTTTTCGCACCTGTCACAAAATATTTGCCCTAGTCAGCTAGAATTTTTACTTAAAATATTAACACGTTAGCCGTCACGTGTCCGCCGTCTGTGGTCATACTAAAAATGGTTTATCGATTCGCCAAACGTAATTTATCAGGTCATCCATAAAGTTTGTATAATATGTACGATATTATATGCATGTATAGGTACATGCATAGGCGCAGCTAGGGGGTGCTGAAGCACCCCCAAACTCTAATTAAGCATTCCCTGGCCTCTGTTATAATACACCAAAAATAATGTAAGAAAGAAGCGACATATTTATTTTATGTAATTTTTTTTCTTTTACGTGTTTATTAACAAAAAAAAAAAACCAAAAAGAGGCTTTTCCTAACTTAAACAAGTTTCAGTTAAAATTCCAATAAGTTTTGCAACATTTGAACATAGTTTTTCAAGTATGCAACAAATTAAAAATTGATTGAGCACAAGTATGTCAAAGCAATGGTTTACTGACTTGTTCATTTTAAATATTAAAAGGCATGTCGCAAAATGCATAAAAACAAAATCAGTTTGAGTTATTGAAATAAATATACATAATTTTAGCACCCTCTAAAATGTAGGTCAAGTTGCACCAATGGTACAGTGGCGGCTTGAAGAGAAGGTATATTTGAATCACGTAATTCACAAAAATATTAATGGATGGGTGATTTGCCATGAGGATAGATATAATAGGGGTAATACAGCGCTTCCATAATTAATTGTATATGGCCGGTAAATGAAATACCCATTATTTAACACCGCTAACAACCCACGAATTCACTATTTGGAGTGCAGCGAGAAAAATGTTATGGGTGGGCAGTAAAAAATATTAAAAGTAAGTCAAGAAAAAAAGTTCAAGCCGCCACTGTGTAGGTACTAGGTATATATACGGTAAAACTTTCATAAAACGGTCACCGAGGGGACCGGAAATAATGACCGTTATTTAAAGATAACCGTTTACTGTTAACAAAAGTGCAATATTTTCAAATTACTGATTTATCGAGTGCATCAGAAAAACAAATACACAATAAGATTCATATACGTTGGAACCTCTTAAGTATAATCTGGGTAAGTTGAAAACCTTGATAAGTCGAAATAAATGCCATTCATAGGCGAAAACTTTAGTAAATTATCGACTTTAGTAACCTCAACAAGTGAAAACAATTTTATTGTCCTTGAATTTTGACTTATTGAGATTCAACTGTACTAAAAAATGTACTTATGACGTATGTAACACTGAAGAGTTATTTACTATATTATGTACAATTTAAAATTTAAATTTTTTTGCTTATTAGAATTTGAAATAATGTGTAATGTATATTATAAATATGTGTTAAAAATAAAAATATTCAGTAATATTGGTTTGTTTTAAAATGTCATCATTTGAACAAATTTATTGAAATTAATTTCTGCTGTTTTCAATAAATTAAAATTATCTACGTCACTTTTTTGAAAAGTACAAAGAGCTAATTAACTACTGTTATCGTAAAAGTTTGATAAGATAACTATAAACTACCATAAATAATTGGGATGTACCATGCATTTATATTTCTTATACATATTTTCTATTATTTTATCTAATATTTTGAACGTTAATTAGAGTTCCGCTATATAGAGGTACCAATGTATTTTTCCCGTGACAGTTAATGGGACCAAAAAAAATGATTGTTAACCGAAATTTTACTGTAATACAATATATTTGGTTCTATTGTTGTAAAATATATATTTCTAAGATCGAAATTATTAGCTTTACAATTTCCTTTACGTCATGACGCTCTTTTAATAAGTTGACTCTTGACTGCTTTGTACATCATATTGTGTATTTGACACGTCAAACTTTCAATTATTATTTATTTCCCTTAAAATTTTACGAATACTTGACGATATTGTCTTGAGTATTGTGTAATATAATATATTTATATATATATGTGTGTGTGTGTATTATGATAGATACTCAAAAATTATTAATTTATTTGTATTTAGGGAATTTCTCGTACTTTAAACTCTTAGTAAATCTTAGTATCATAAGATATATGAGCATTTATTATGGACTAGGCTCGGATTTATATGCTCTAAAAACCTTAGAAATATGCACTATGAAATATGCATTTATGTTATTATTTTGTAAAAATATGCGAAAAAAATTTAATTAAAAAAAAAAATTTTATATTTATTATTAATTTATTATTTTAGATTCTAAGCGGAGCGAGGAATCTATTAATTTTACAATGATGTGTGTGCTTTTTTTTTGTCTGTCATCACGTTTAAGACTAGTAAAACTGCTCCGATTTTCTTCATCAGCATCTTTTTCGGTAAGAAAGTGAATTTAGTTAGTACTTTGGGGGGTCAAAAGTAAAAATTTCTCCATAGTTTTCAAACGTATCGGGAAAAATAACAAAAAAAATTAGGAAAATACAAGAATTTTTACGCGTGGCCAATTTTCGATAAAATCGATTTTGTTTTTCAAATTGTTACCGTTTTTTTTTAGTTTAATTGTGCAGATATCCTAAATCGACGATATAGCCTAACTCGTCGGCTCCGATTTTGTTAGCTATCGCAGTATTCGGCCACAGTTAATTTCAACGCGGGTGTCAGTCATCGGCGACAAATTTGTGACGATCGGGAAGATAATCGAGAAGATTGGTAGATTTCTTCGATCACCATATGATCAAAATGGACATACCTATCGAGGACGTCATGCGGAATGATGATTGTTTTATTTTGTTCAAGCACCCACAGCTATGTTGAAAGTGGAGGTCTACGGGGGTGAGGGCAATTGTTCTCTCGTCATTGATTGATCCACAATAATGCCGTTATTCTCTAGTTCATCATACAAATCAGTGTTTTCTGATGGCAGTGGGTTCGATATATAGGATCTAACCAAATATTTGAACGATAGGTTGTTCCTTTTAATTTCAGGTGTGGGTTCGCCTGCTATATTATATATGCTATATATTGGACTGCTGCGGAAGGCGCCAATCGTGAGCTTTAGTTCGGTGTTATTGGTACTATCTATTGCATTTAAACTAGATCGAGATGCTGTTTTGTGTACATTTGATCCGTAGTATATTTTCGATTGAATGATTACCTTGTGAATCTTAATAAGTGTTCTAGAGTCACTTCCCCAGGAAGTGTGAGATAGTATTTTTAGAATATTTAGAGATTGACTGGTAGATGTTAAGATAGTGAATATGGGTTGCCCATGTGAGTCGGCGATCGAAGAAAATACCAAGTATTTTGACTGATTTTTTGGTTGGAATTAGAGTGCTATCGAGTGTAACTTGAAGTTCACTGACATTTCTTTTTTTGTAAATATGATGAGGTTAGATTTTGATGGTGAGAATTTGAATCCTGTCTTACTGGCCTATTCTGTTAGATTGCTAGTGGTTGTTTGGAGGAGTTTTTGTATTGAACTTATATTGTTGCTACGACATGAATAGTTGAAATCATCAGCGAACAGGTAGCATTTTATTGGTGTTGAACAACTTTTGGTTATGTCGTTTATGGCTATAAGAAAGAAAGTTACCGATAGTGCTGAACCTTGTGGTACTTCGTTTTCTTGGATGAATTCCTCAGAAAGGTATAGCTTTGACTTTGAAATTCCGGTCTATTAGAAAGTTGGTTATCAAATTAAGTATCTTGCCTTAGCATAGGATTTGATTGAGTTTAATTAAGATGTTGTGTTTTTATATTGAGTCATAGGACTTGGAGATGTCAAAATTGACTAGCCCCATTGTTTGTTTATTTTTGAAAGTCTGATTTACTTCATGATTAATATAGATTAAGATATTGATTGTACTTTTATTTTTTCTAAAATCACATTGTTGCTTAGGCAAGTATTTATCTTTTTCTAGTAACCAAGTACGTCTGTAGTTAATAATTTTTTTTTAATATTTTGGACAGGGTATTTAGAAAAGTTATTGGCCTATATCCTTCGGGATTAAACTTATCTTTTTCATGCTTAGATATTGGTATTATTGTGCCTTTTTTCCATATAATTGGCCACGAGCCTTAAGTGAAAATTCTATTAAACAGTGTTAGCATTAATTTTAAGGTATTAGGTCCAAATTTCTGTATAAAAATGTAAGATATGTTGTCAGGCCCGGGGTTGTGAATTTTACATTTTGATAGAGTGTAAGTGAATTTTTGCATAGTGATTGGTAAGTTTAGTTGGCTTTGGTCTATCTTATTTTGATCTATGGTATTTGAAATTGTTTTCATTTCACATTTTTGTTTATAGGTTTGGAATTGGGGAGTGTAGTTAGAATCACTGCTGTTTTGGAAGAAATATTCAACCAATAGGTTTGCTACTAATTCTTCGTTACATAATAGGTCGGTGTTTCTGTCTATAAGATTTATTTTCTAAGTTCTATTGAAACCTTTTAAGGATTTGATTTTATTCTATATGGTTTCATGTCGGTTTTTTCATTTATAGTGTTTGTGAAGCTTTCCTATGATGTTTTTTTACTGGTTTTAATCAAATATTTTGTTCTTGCTCTAAGTTTTTTTAGTTTTATAAAGTCTACTTGGGTTTGGAGTTAGAATTGTTTTAAAGCCTTGTATTTTTCTTCAATTGTGGTTTTTATGTTATGATTCCACCAAGGAACTTTGGGTTTTCTATTCTTGTCGGTTGATTTGCCTATTGTTATATTTGCTATTTATAAGATTGAGTTGATAAAAGTGTTTACTAGTGTATTGATACTTAATATTTCTGTGTCTTTTATACTTGTAATTTCTTCTTCCAATAGTTCGGAGTATAGTGTCCAATCGGTTTTTTTTAGATCCCACTTTTCATCCAGGGTGGGATCGTTGGTCCGTGGTATATATTAGATGCTGATGAGAAAATTATCGTTGCTAGTAATGTTTCTATATACATTCCATTCTAATCTTTGTGTTAGCGATGTATTAGAGAGTGATAAATCGATGTTGGACATCTGTTCGTTTGCGATGTTAATGTTGGTGGATTCATTGCTATTCAGAATTACTATGTTATCTTTATTAAATGCTTTACAAATTTCTTTTCCTCTCTTATTGATATTTTTAGACCCCATTTGAGGTTATGGTTATTAATATCTCCAGTAATAATGAAGGGAGTAGGTATTTGGTTTAAGATATTTTTAATGTCATTTTGTATGAAGTCGATTTGATTGGGGATATATAGATTGCATATATTAATTTCTAAGTGTCTTAACTTCACTGATACTACTATAGCTTCGAAGTACGTATTAATATTGACAATTTTACAGGGATATTCAGATTTTACGTATATTGTTACTCCCCCATTTGTTCTAGCTCCATCAGTTCGGTATATACTGTATCCTGTGTAGTTTTTCTGTGGTATCATATTTAAAGTTTGTTTCTTGCATACATATTATTTCGGGTTGGGTTTCTGATAGGATAATTTTTAGTTCGTCGAGTTTTCTGAAAAACCCGTTCAGGTTCCATTGTAATATTAAAAACATTTCGATGCGTTAGTGTAATTTTTCTCCTTTAATTGCTCCATGGTAGAGTCGTTACCTAGAGTTGTCATAAGTAAGAAGTTGAAGAATCTAGTTAGTTTGTTTTTGATGCTTAGATTTTTTAACTTGAGGCCGATCGCATCCAGAATCTCAATCATTTCCATCGGTGTCATGTTGAACTCCTTTAGAACACTGGTGGGAGGGTTCTGGATGCTGAGTGTGTTTTCTGTTATGTATTTTATTTGAGTAAAATCTATTTTGAGATTTGATATTTTTTTGAATTCAAGTTTGGCTGATAATAACGACTTGTTTAATTTTATTATAATTTGTTCGATGGAGTTTGATCGCTTTGGTTTCTTTGCAAGAGGTTGTATTAGTTTGGTTTATTTGCTTTAAAGTTGGTATCATTGGTCGTTTGAGTTGTAGGAGGTGTTATAGGTGGGTTGCTTGCTTTTCTTTCTTTGGATTGGGACTCTTTTAATTTTGTTGCTAATGAGCTCTTATTGGTTGGTATGTCTTGCGCGATAGATTTTGTTTGAGATAAATTGATTAGATTTTCTGTGGTGGGCTCATTATTCGTTTGTAAATAGCTAGAAGTTGATGAAGACGCTGGTCTTTTAACTTGTTCCATTTGTTCTTGGGTAAGCGCTTGGCAGTTGTTTGTAATGTTGGATAGGAGTTCGGTATCAAGTTGTTGATTGGTATTTTCTGTGTCATTTGTGATAGTATTTTGGTGTAACTGTTGAGAATCAGTAGTTATATTTTCTGTAGCCATACGGCACCGATTGGATGTGTGTCCAGTTTGTTTATACAAATAACATGTTCCCGTGTCATCTGATAAAAAGATGCGGTAATCTGTTTGTTCGAATTTAGATTGAGCTGGGTAATTTATCGTTATCATCTGGGTTTACATATAATTGTCGATGGAAGCTACCAGTATTCGTCATTGGCGAAGCCGGCTTTTATAAAAGTAATCGGTGATAATATTTTAATCGACAAATTTGTGATAGCATTTTTGATTACGTCGTGAGGTATAATCGGCTGTACTTGGATAATATTATTTGTTTGGCTGGGTTAATTAATCGGCGGAATGTTATTTTTGAGTTATTTATGACAATGTATGTCTGTTGGCTAATGATTTTACCACAATATTTGTATTTGCCAAGTATATGCAAAATCTATAATTGGATATTCTATAGGCGAATGTTATGTTGGTTGGAGGGGTGAGTTGACTGAATGCTTTGATGTATTCGACTTAAGAGACATCTTCGATTGAGTTAAAAACGATTGTCTGGTCTTTTTTCGGAAATTATATGTTTGATGTGGTTTTAGAAAAGTTTTGGGGTTGTTGTTTTGAGGAACGGCCTGTGTACTGTTGAAAGAGTTGGGGTTGATAGGGTCTACATTTTTGGATATGGAAATAGTTGTTTTTGGCACTAATTGTAACTATGAATAACAATCGTGTGTCTACATTTACATTTTTGATATAAACGTATGTTGTATACTCGTAATTTATTGACTATTTTGTGTGGTATTCGAAAAAAATAGGTTGTGAAAACTGGTGGTTGAGTGTTTTTAAATGAACTATATGACTATACCTATGATGCATAGGTATTATGATTAATGGATTATATTATGATAAAAAGAACATTTGATTATTTCATCTGTTTTGATTGGAATGTCAACACGAAATCATCATGAGTGAATCCAAACAATATATTACTTGCTTATAATTAAACAATATGAAATATCACCTGCAGACTATCCTAATTCACCACCAACACACTCACCCAACATCTACTAATAGGAGGGTAACCGTCTCTCCCGAGAAGTAAGTTCGACGCCACTGCTACGCTGTTAGGTATAAAAAACGTGTGAAAAGTTCCTATCAATTACGCGTAAGGTTACGAAAACTACTTTTTTGTAAATATCTTGCTATTTATTTGTTTTACGACAAAAAGTTTCAAACAAAAATTATATAAGAGATAATTATCTACAAAAAAAGGTACTATAGTATTATCATGTAAAAGATATAGTTTTTGCGCTATAAAGCCTACAAACGTGCAGACTTAGTAGACTCAGCATGCAAACTTTTAAAGAAATATGACTTAACAAATAATATTTGTGTAAATATCTTGGTTTATATTGGACGTACGAAAATAAATTTCGTACAATTGCAAAAAAGAAAATTATCAACAATGTTATTGTACTTTTTTATCATGTATCCTTTTAACCATTTTAGCGATACACAAATTTACAATAGTATTTGTATTATTACCTATATACTCATAATTTTGTGTGGTGAACATTAAAATTTGTACACCGCGATGGCACTGCTGAAATAGTAACAAAATTATATATATTATGAGTACTTTTAGTTAACCAACATGTTCGTTTTTAATATTATTATTAATTTAATATAAAATATATTACATAGAAAATTTGGGCTTAGTCCCCTAATTACTCACATGTATGTCTGCCTCTGGGTGTATGCACTAGGGACTCAAAAATTATTTTGTTTTTGGGGCCCCAGGTCGGTATCCTAGATTTTCTAACTTTGTTAAGTAATACATTATTGAGAATATTAAATAATAATCATGGAAAGAAGTATTTTAAGAAATTATTAGCACCCATATATTTTAAGCAATTATGAACTCAAGTTTTATCCTTATTTAGCATAAACCAGTATAATATGGACATCTAAATCTATTTTCACTTTTATCAAATACCAAAAAAAAAATTTAATTAATGTATTAAATATCTTGAAAATAGAAATTTTTTAGGGGCCTCCAATATTAGTAATTGCACCCTTGGCCTTCTGAGACTTAGATCCGACACTGTATGTTTATAAATGAAAGTGTTTTAATTTGTGTTTATGTTTATTAACCTATTTATGAAGGATTTAGCCAAGCATTTAATTAAAATTATATTAACTTCGTAACTATAGATTCTTCATGTACTGCATAATCAGTTGAGGTGGAGTCGTACTGTTTAAATCTTGAAGTGGAGGTTGATTGTTGATAAGAATGCTTATCCGTATAAGCACCAAATTCCATTACTTGTTCTTTGAACTTGGCACTGCTGTGGACCGAGTCAATGTGTTATGTTATTTACATATTATTGTCTACTGATTTTGGTTATACAGTTTTAGAAATACTTATAATATTTAATATAAGTTAACACAAAAATATTTAATAATGCTATAACTTAAACTGTCTCAAACATGTATGGGATAGCATATTCACATTTTCTATAGTTACGCCTATTGGTAAAAGTCATCTAATTGCATAGACCCAAAAACTGGTGTCGAAACTTAAACAATAAAAATGCTCTGAACGCTCTGGACACATTGACACATACATATTACACATCTATATCAATAATACCTATAAAATTAAAATATGCTGAGCAACTAACATAATATCAGAAATCAGACTCCAGGAAGAGTGGTGGCACTCTGCTAAACTCTAAAAGATGTATTTTATTTATAACCCTTTACAGAAAATATATTTTATTTATTCATCAGAAATGTATGAAATATATTGTAGAAACTAAAATAGATATTAAATTAAACAAGAATAGTTAAAAACAACATTGTAATCAACAAATATTTTTATTAATAACACAATAGATAAATATTAATATTCTAATTAAAATTTGAAAGGAAATAATATTGGAATTAAATTAAAAAGATGACTTTAAAATTAACAAATAACTAAAATAAAACATAGATTAGGTACATAAACTTAGTACAATTTTAAATAATAATAGGTATTTAAAATTTAATTGTATTCAAATAATCCAAAAATTAACAAATTGCAACAAATAATATTATGGTTAGAAAAAGAAATACTGTTGGATATGGTTCATTTGAGCCATGCAAGAAACATTTATAAGATTGACTTGTCCCAAAATAAAAGCACCAAACTCAAATTATAACGCTCATCATTAAATCAAGTACAGATTTGACTTAAGAAAAACAAACAAATGATATGACCATTGACACGTACATGTTGATGTGATATGTTATTAAAATATTATCCGAATTATCTGATGTTAATGATAAAATTTTCATTTTTAAATATCATTATGTACATTAAAACCTAACTTTAGATACTTCAATTATTATTTAATATAAAAATTAACACATAGATTATGAAGAACCCGTGGTTTAAACTCCAATAGATTTATATCTGCGAGTAAAAATTAAAAACACTGAAAATGTATGAACATTTAATAACATTTAATTTTAAATGAAACACATAAATGAATATCATATTAATATTGATATTTGAGCTTATTAAAATATATTTTTATACAAAGGAGATGTATAAAATGACCATTTAAAATAATGTAACAACTTTCCAGACTTGTAGAAATTAACTATAATCATAATTTGGTTGATATAGATCATTTTTCATTAATTTTACTTATTAATGTTGGTGATATAATTACATCACTATATTGTGATCTTAGTTTGGTTAGTATGAGTCCCACAACCTTTAAAGAAAAAAATATAAAAATAGGAAACACTTTCCTACAAGTTTTGAAATCATTTCTTGCACAATAAAGAATAATATTGTAACTTCTAAAATTAGTATTATAAATATCACTTGAAGCTAGCAGAGAAGGTTTGTTGAGTAGGCATTAGTACATCATTAGAATCAAAAAAGGCATTCTGTTTTCCACCTAAAATAAATAATAAATTAAACAAATAACATACCGATTGGATGAATGAGGAATAATTATTTACCTTGGTTAATTGATGAAATACTTAAAAAGTTTAATTGATTTTAAAAACAATAATTTGTTTATGATTAATAAGTATATACTATGTAACCAATTTTAACATAAATTTAACACAACATTTTAAATGAATAGTATTTTATCAAATGTAATTAAAAACAAATTAATTTTATTTACCGAGGCTATTGTTATTAGCCATTTGATTCATAGACATTGAAATTGAATTTGGTGATTTACTACCGGGCGATAATAGGTTATCCAAGTCTATATTTAGGCCCTTTACTCCACTCCATGTACTGCCCAGCTGCAAAATAAAAATTGTTATAAGATACATGATGAAATTATTTTAGTAACCAAAGCTTAAAATCTATGAAAAATATTTTGTTTATCATATATGAATGAACTTTGATAAAACAAATATTCAAAAAATCACATGAATAGAATTTAATTTAAGAGAATGCTATACATGCATGTGTTGTCTCAGCTTTACAAATGTACAGCATAGCAAAAACTGCTTTGTATGGGATAAAGCCATTCTCAGACTGTAGTAATAGTTAAGACTCTAAATTGATATACAATATAGTTGAGAACATTATCTGTGAAATATAATTAAATTTTTTTAATATCACTTTATGAAAAAAGTTCTTAGTTTCAAAATCCATTTTTTTCTTGAATAACTTTTTTTGTAGTTCCTATATTGAAAAAATTAGAACTATACTTCACAGTCTTTTTTATGTGGTGAAAATTTTGTTTCTTAGATATGACTGTAGTCTTCTCAGTTTCTAACCACACAAAACAGTTTTTGCTATGTTTTACATTTATAAGACTGAGACAACACATGTGAGTGTAGCATTTTCTTAACAATGTTGTACTACTTATCTATCAAAAAAAAAAAAAAAAAATGACACAGGTAATTAAGTCATTATTTTCAAAATTGATTTATTAATCAATTTCTAGATTTTATTAGTTAATTTAACATTAATCTTAATTAAATTACCTGTAATTTATTTAAGCTGCCAGATGATTGATTTTCTGTGTTACTATTCTGAGCAAATGTTACCGGTTGAATCATTTGATTCAATGGCAAGGAAGACCCTGTAAATTTTAAAGGTCTTGTTTATACACAAAATTACTAACATAACAGAGGAATATAAAAATAAATAAATAATGCAAAATGAGATATAAAAGAAATTATATTTCTATATCATTTTTAATTTATTTTAATTTAAAAACAAACATTATATTTTTTCTTTAATAAGAATGCACACATTTTTATAGATTAGAAATATTATTATTATTATGAGAACATATTATATTAATCATCAACAACATTTCTATAAAGTAGCAGAACTTGAACGGCAAATTGTCTTGCTTCTTGATTTACTTCATTATCTATCTTATTCATTACTCCTTCAGATGTGACAACATTTTCCAACCACATTACAAATTCAACTAATAAACTTCTCAAATCAACTAATCTAGATTTAGGCACAGACAACAAGACAGCAGCTAGGCAACCCATAACAGCAATTCTTATTTTTACATCTTTATGAAATCTTAATGACCATGTCCATTCTAAAAGCTCTACACCCATACGGGTTGCATGCATAGAATTTATTGCACAGCAAAGTATAACTGATAAAGAATTTAATAGATGCACACCAAGAATGTTTAACTGTTTGGTATTGTCAATTTGTTGAGCAACTATTGGTTCAATTAAATTCCCACGAATAAGGGGGAAGAAAAATGCATCTGCAACAGATACAAATCTATTACTTTGACATTTTATAGGTTTTCTAGGATTAGAAATTATTCTGGTCTTTAACTGAACTCTTTTTTTGATAACATCTTCCCAATACTTCGAAGTATTTACTTCTGAAATTTGTTCTTCTTGTTTCTCTTCAATCTTTTGAAAGCCTGATAATTCTTTAGCAGAACCTGTTAGTACATTTAGTATTAAAATACGATGAGAAACTGCATATTTTCCAATAGATTCATAAAAAATGTGACAAAGGTGTTTTGCACAATCATAAGGATAAACTGTAACTACAGCAATAGCAGATTGATACCTTAGGCTCTCAAAATTGTCCATATAAAATTGTTGTTCCATATTGATTAATAATGTCAACAGCTCAATGGCAAATGAAACATCATCATTAGGTAATTGTGATTTAATAAGATTTTCTGATGCTTCTAAACTGCCAAGCCACACTTTACAATCTTTTTGTTCATTGAAACCATCAATAAGATCACGTATGTACTTGGGTCTATTTTTAATATCCATTTCAACATCATTAGATAAATCATAAGGTTCAAATTCATCATCATCACTATCTAAAATATTTTCAATTGTATTGTCTATGTTCTTAACTACTTTTTTATGAAATGTAGTTATTGCATTGGAATATCCAGTTTTGATAATATTTGAATCTTCAAAAAAGTTATTTAACATTTTAAAAGCATCATTAAATACTAATTCATTACTGTTTTGAAAATTTTTTAATTTGTTCAATGATTTTACTATTAATTTAGATTCATCTTGTAATTTGTCATACTCAAAATTCAAAGTAGGCGCACCTTCATTTTCAACGCGCTTTACAATACCAATAACAATCTCTGCCACTATCATTCCTATGGCCCGAACTTTTTCTTCTGAACTTTCCAGATGAATTGGAACACCTTCAAAAAGTTTAATCTCAACATTTTTTTTAAACTCATCATCCAATGTTATATTTGATAGACATGCTAAACCAATAATAATAAGTTTTGATAAGTAATAATGTTGTTCAAAAGGTGTATGAATCAAAGCACTTTTATCTCCCCAAATTTGAACAAGTTCTAAAATTATGGTACTTAATATATTAGAATTTGAATCTTTTTGAACTAAGTATAAGTAATTCATTAGATTTAATGCTATATTGTCATCTTCGTGATAAAAAAGAAATATCATTTTTTTGCACAAAGTGTAATTCCAGTTGGGCACATCAATTACTGCATTTGCAATAAGATTATGTAACGAATCAGATGTTGATAATTTACGACAAAATAAATAACCAAGTCTATCAATTGCTCGTCGGTCGACTTCTGAGAGAATACTTCTTACAACAACAGCATAGTTATCATCTAAACACCAACATTCTAAAATTTTCAAAGATGTAGAAAAATCATTTTGAAGATAAGAAGCAATAGTTTTGCCAAATACTATTGAAAGTGGCTTTGTATTTGGTTTCTTGTTTTCCAAAATATAAAATTGGCTCAATTGGTCAATGACAAAAAGTATATGATTCATTATTCTGTTAGAAAATTTTACAGGTGTAAACAATTCAGGAATATTCTTCCCAACTTTGTTAGCTAGTCTATGTGGCAATGACATTAAAAATTCAATAACTACCATAAAACGATAATGGTTAGAATTTAAAGTTTCGGTTATTAATGAAGATTTTATAAAATCACTTGTTAATATTAAGCTGATTAATTGAATGGCATTATCAGTTTTAAGAGATAATGCATTTGAAGTGACATAGTTCAATAAAAGATGTAGTGATATGTCAAGCATTTCTAAACTGCCGCCATCTGGGGCAAATATTGGTGAAATCAAATCAATATAATCAACAAAATTTGTTTGTTCTAAAATGATTTTAAGTACTTGGCTATATATTTTGATAACTTGAGAATAGTTTGGGTAAAAATCAAGTTTTGTAAATTTTTGTGGAGTCATTGGACCTGGCAAATATTCAATAAATTCTTGTAAAAATCTTTTAATTTTTGAATCTGAACGTTGGTGAATGGATTCTAGAAGTGTCTTCAACATCATTCCAATTGCTGAAAAGTTATAATAAAAAAATCCAGTTTTCTAACCTTATCTGTATAAATTATAAAAGAAACAAACTTCTACTAAAATAATTTAATGCAATTCAACTGTTTGAAATTTAATTCATTAAATGAAATAGCTAATAATACTTGTTAACAATAATAGACAATAGACATATTACCTGTGTTATCTAAAATGTCAAAGTTCAAATCTAACAAGTTACGATTTGTTCCATTTGTAGATGACTGTGGTAATGATGTCAGGAGATCAGAATTGCAAACAATTTTTTGGTTAGCTAAAAAAAACATACATTTTTTATACTTAACTTAACAGATATTGAACAATAGAAAAATAAACTTACATAAATTAGTTGAATTGCTGTTTAAAGACACGGATTGAGTAAATGCTGAACTAAAATCAGCAAATTCATCATTATTAGTACTGAAACAAGGAAAAAATGCATTTTATGTAAATTATAATAATATATGACACTCTGAATGATTAGTATATTTAGTAGTAAAGTTTTAAAGGCTTTTCATGTATTTAAATCCATTCCTTAAGAATAACATTTTTTAAGTGAGACTCTTCCCAAGCCCAATTTATTAATTACAAATATAAATTACCTATTATTTTCTATTACATCAGCATTAGGAGCTGCACTAAAAACTGCATTAAAATCTCCAAAATCATTTGATTGTTTATTGCTGTTACCTACAATATTTAACAAATCAACAGAGCTGGTCTCCATATCTAAAGGATTATTGGTAGATATTGGAGAATTGATCACAGTTTGTGTTTTGCCATAATGTGCTGCTGCACCCAAATTAATGCGTTTAATAGGTGTTCTATGTTTAGCTGGACTTTGAATTTTGGTGGGTGACATACTATGATCTTTATAAGCTTCTGCAGAAGGTTTACGCGGCAAATCAAGTTCTGGTTCTGAATCCACTATATCATTTTCATCACTATAAAAACATTATGCCACAAAGATATAATTTAACAATTTATATAGATACCTATACTCTATTCAAGTTGATGAGAAACCTCGAGGCATTTATGGAGGGCTTTACTAAATTGTACATTGTAAATATATTACAGATGGTAGTCTAGGTTAGGACAGATAGATTGCTTGATCATCGCCCAACAAAAACTGGTTGTACCGAGGTTCCTTCTTAACGTGAATTAAGTATTAAACCTAACCTACATTTATATGTATACATATATATTTACCTGTTATTTGGTGATTCTTCGAAACCTAATGTACTACTACTTTTTTTGTCACTAAATTCATTACTGTCCTTTTTCCACCTAGGTGCATCATCCCACTTTTCAACTCCTAATTTATAAAATAATTATTGTTAAAATTACTTAACACCTGATCAAATTTCACATTACCTGCTCCTTTATAACCCATGGCTTCACTGGATAGTCCAATATATTTGTCTTTGTTTTTTTTAGCTTTTTTTCTTTCTTCTCGCAACTTATCATCATCTTGTACAAAATCAATCAGCTCTCTCACTTTATGCCTATAAATAATGAACCACAATATATTTAAATCTAATTTTGTTTAAATAATTTAAACAACAATTATACCTTATATTGATTCCTTGGTCTTTACCAAATTCATCAACAAAAGAATAATTTTCTAATCCTCTCAAATCATAAATATGTTCACGTGCAGATGTAACCACTCTTTCAGATCCATTTTTAACTAAATAATTTAATAATAATAGACTCTGAAAAAAAATATAGATTTTATAATTATTAATAAATTATTAACTAATATATATTATAAATAAATAATACATTATTTTAATAAATACTAAATAACTGAAATTGTATATGAACATAATGCAAATTTAGATTCTTTTACAGTTATTATATGGCCAATAGTTATATATTATAGTTTTAAATATGCTATGTACATATAGTACAGTTATATAAAAACAATCATAAATAATTATATTGAACATGCATAATGATTTTAATAATAGATTTTTCTCGATAATGAAGCTAAAAATGAGGTTGACTAATGTGATTATGTTATACCTAATTAAAAAATTAATAATATAAAATGATTTAATTGTAATAAAAATTAATAAATTTAATAATTTGATAAACAAATAGAATAAAACATACATAAAAAATATTATTCTCAAATATATAAATGTTTTACTTGGCTATATTATAATTTGTATACATTCATAAATACTTATTATTTAATACCACTCACTTTATAAGTCCTTCGCCAGTTTTTCTTATTTTCATGTAACATTCTTTTCCATAACATTCCCATAACTTCAGGGAAATGCTCAAACATAAATGTTGCTTGTGCTACTTCTTGCATTAAATTACCTGTAAATTGAAATTTATGGAGATGACCAACCCACCAATACACTAAATACGCAATATAGTAAAACGAAAAATCCAATTTAGACATCAGATTTAAACTGAGAAATTGATTATGTACTGAATAAATTATGTAAACATAATCAATTAAAAGAAAAACCACAATACATTTAATTAATTATCTGTAGAATAAAATCTTAAGTATATTAATATTATTAACTATTCATATTTTTAACTAAGAGAAAAGACGTGAATGAAATGATTATCGGTTTTAGATACTATAGAAAAATAAATAACATGAAAAATCTTAACAAATGTATGAAGAAACAAAGTGTATAATGAAGAACTATTTTACCTGTTGGACCCCAAGCTTCATCATTGGTGGCTTCTCTGACTTTAGCTTCAATTTCTGTATAGTTGAGGACTACGTTGGTCCTATAAATATGCAACGCACACGTTAATTCAATAACCATTATCTACAGCGGTAGCCGTCTATGGACGGGACAGATCATCACGTCGTATCGGTTCAGTACTCACACTTTATCGGCGAGTTCTCGTACTTTCCACATATTGGCTTTGCGTCGAGTGTGATGATGACGCTGTTGCACCTGTAGAGTTCGACTGTTCCGGCGAAGAAACTAATGGGAAACGAATAAACAAAAAATGCTTTGTCCGCTGCCAACTATTAGATTAGATACGCGGCTATCGACGGCAGCAACACATCGCCGTCGTTGAATTATAATTGTTGACCGTACGTGATACATGCGAAGGTGGCGGTGGAGAGGGCGTCGTATACGGTCGAAATGTTGCAATATTATAATAATAATATAATATTATTATTTATTGTTATCAATTAAAAACCAGACGCACAACACTAACGACGTTCCGACCGAAACCGTTGAGAAATCCTCTCGCGGACGGACTCTACCGAGTTCGACGGGTGGGCCACGACGTCAGCGCCTACCTGTACGGCACGATTCGCCAGACTCTGGAGGGCGGCGGCGGCGGAGAGACAACGTACAAAAGACGGCCGTCGGAACAACACTCACCCGCAGGTCACCGTCGTAATCACTATTCGACTAAATGCCATTATACGCGTTCCTTGCCTCTAATATTATCAACCACTCGAATTTAAAGATGAATGTGTATTAAAAATGTGATAGGCATATTAAATATTATCGTTGTGTTGTCGTAGCGCGTGACGCCGTCGCTGACACTGGGCAGCGCCACCGTCGAGGAGCGGACGCAAAAAAAATCGCTGGCGATTTTCGACTTTAAAATTGAATAATAATATTATCATGGGACATGGGCAGCAATGCGGCACTTATTACTCAATCCATTTATAGATAGGACAGTGTTCACTGTTCAAATATTAATTAGTGATTACATATCATAATTATTATCATCGTTACGTACACACGTATGCGTGGCGGTACCTACTATCTATCTATAGGCCATAACACGTTAATACTGCTTTACAAAACGAACTTGTATTGACATGTATTTCGTAGTCGTTTACTCGTTTGTCTTTTTGGTTATTACAAATCAGATTATAAGAACGACTCCTGCCGAATTACTGCTGCAGACGATGCACAGATTGTGTTATTATAGGTACATAATAAATATTACGCCGCGATCTAATTAACCGCTGCCAATAAGTATAGATAAGTAATAATAGTAGTGCGTGGCACGTACAACCTCGGAAAAGATTGAAATATACAACTGGAAGCTCGACCTTGGATGTTTGACGGTGATTGGGAGGGGGGCAACTTTCGCGCGTTACATTTCGTTCCGTTTAGAATTCTAGATACAGACCCAGTTAATAGGTCCGTGACTTGTTCGGCGTGAGTGGTTCACTGACGACGTAACCGCGGTTATCGATGTATGTATTTGGCGCCTGATAGATAACTGCTGGGAATGCGGGGAATATATTCGATGTAATATGACGGGCCAACGAGTGACGACGACGAAGACGGAGTACCTGAGGAGTACGCATTTAAGGCTGTCAAGAGGGTAGCATCGCCCTGGGTTGCGGCAATTTTTTTAGGGCAGCGTGTTAGTGCTCACACGTCACAGCCATCATCGTCATTAGTCAATTAATTACCAAGAGATATGAACGTTTTTTTATCATATCCGAAATTTAAATAAAAAATGTATTTTATTTTATTTTTTTTGAAGTCATAAAATTGTTTTATATCATCTGTGATGTGATAGGGTTCACGCTGCAGCAGACAGCAGCACGCTGTATTGCTCGAAAATCTAAATTATCCTTTTCAATTTATGGACATATAATTTATAATTACTATACAGTTACTACCACAGAGGCATAGATTGCAAGAAAACCAGTCAAGGAAAAAGTTTTCTTCATTGAATCAAACAAATGACTATAAAAACGAGTTGTCTTTCAAATATGGCTATTTTTAATTTCAATATTCAGAAAGATGTTGTTAATTTATAAAAGAAAGATTTATTGGAAATTTATTATTTCATAGACAAAACATTATTAAAATAAAATTTAAATTTATTGATTTAAAGAAGTGTAGTCTACATTTTCACGCAAATTAACAAAGAAACAATATAAAGATCTAGCCCCCTCCAAAAAAAAAAAAAATTTGGTCATAGTTATTATACTTGGTTTTGTTTTATATTTTAATAATATTCTTTCAATTGTATTGTGGTTTATGGGGTTTATATATATATATATATACATTGCGTTATATTCTGTATTGATTTAGAATTGGGGGGGAGGCTTTGGTTGATATAAACTGATAATTTTTAAATATTTTAGAAACAATAACCTAATTCTAGAAAATAAACAAATAGCAGTAGAAAAAATTTAAAAAATGCAACTGTTTTTTCTATAAAATTCCTAAATTTAACATTGTTTTATGACGAAGGAATCTGAAGATTTGACTTTAACATGTATGCGTAAGTATCAAATATTGAGCAGTGAGTGTTCTTGCAATATTTTTGTATCCAAACGATTGCTGATAATTAATTATTTTAAAGCAAGAGTAATCGATACAGCTTCAAAACTCTAAATACGTTCTGGGCTATTCCATAACGATATAGCAGATATAGTATTATAAGAAGGAATACAGGTGACAAGTCTCTAGTGTCTACATACGGTCGCGATGAATAATGACAATAATTGAATAATATATTAGGTATAGTGTGGCCAATACAATATTATTATCACGTGCGGAACGAGTAAATGTATGTGTTATAATAATATAATATTATTTTGTAACGTCATCCGGTTCGTATAGTCGACGTTATTGTTTTTTTCCAAAAATGGTCGTGCCAAAAGTCTTGAATATCCGGATTCCAGACTCCACGGATGGGACAAACCGGATGTGCATCATGCCTATATGCACATAATAATTAATAATTGGGCGGAGCGAAGCGTAGCCCTTCTATCCCCAGTCCGTGCAATTTATTATTGCCATCTCCTCCTAAACTACTGGATCAATCGTCATGAAACTTAAAATATATATTCATGATTATCTGAAGGATGCATAAATTAAGTTTGGTATTTCTAAATTCTGTCATTAGTTAATTATGATTAATAACTCATTTACACATTGTATGAACATACATTGGGGATTTTCTAAGCACGTGAGTGTGTGAGTGTATGTGTTTATTTTATACTCTCACATCCAATGAAGTATCTTCATGCGACGAAGCGCGCACGACTTAACGGT
The DNA here is from genome assembly GCA_014851325.1 of Pentalonia nigronervosa. Taxonomy (NCBI): domain Eukaryota; kingdom Metazoa; phylum Arthropoda; class Insecta; order Hemiptera; family Aphididae; genus Pentalonia; species Pentalonia nigronervosa. The sequence continues at coordinate 2,133 of JACXSJ010003511.1, read as the reverse complement.
CATTTTTAACAACAGTGTAGTGAGTAAAATAAGATAAACATAAATGTAATAATTATAATTATGGTATAATATTATGCCTAAAAGAGGTCGACGAGGTGGTAACATAGATTGTCAAACCTATAATCTATGAAAATGCTGTGATGGATTAGTTATAAACTATACTATAGTAATTAGACTGTGTTGTGAGTTATTGTGATATATAAAAAATATATATTTCACTGAATATGTGACAATTTGATTGACTTGCTACCCATTGCTCCGCTCCATTTTTGTCTACGGATAATCCTAGTATTTATAAAATACATATTTGTAGGTATATACTTAGGTGCATGTAATATTCAATTTTGTAATAATACAAGTTTCATTTGCTAGATGTGTATATCAATATATTAGTGCAAATAGGAAGGAGTCGTTGCTGTTGCAACAAAGACTTGATCCCCACAAAAAAATATTTGTCTCGTATCTATAATATATCTTCCAAATTCCAATATTGAAAATATTCCTAACAATTTGAATGTTATATTTATCGTTTTATAAGTACGCTAAATGTGTTGGTATTATACAAAAGGTTATACAAAGGGTATGTCCACACTCCATTTTGACGATTTAGGTAGGATATTTTTGTCTTTGCAGAATTTAATATACATATAGTATAAATTGGATACGAATTTAATCCCTTTGATATACATATAAACATATACAACGTTGCAATAAAAAGCTTTGTATAATATAATATATTTATAATATTATATAACATGTAATACGTTTGTTATTTATTTATTTTTATATAAGGTATTAAGGCATAAAATATATGAACCTTAAATGTTTAACAATGTCACTGGATACGACGGTTATGTCAAGGTTACGAAGTGAAAGATAACAATAATGCTATTATACTATATAATATTATTATTCACTGCAAGAATGATAATTTAATAGAAAATTCAGATTCGTGATGGATAAAATGTAATATGACTGACGCTTTTCTAATCCCAACTGACGATGAATTGTGCAACGGTGTGGTGTACCTCCTATGTGTGCGTATACGGTGAACCTATATAATATTATTATGTTCTAATAGAATTATGTTATTTATTACACGTGTCCTACATTCGTTTTACATGTACGAAATATAATAATAATAATGAAAGGTCACTGTCTCACCGCAGTGGTCTGGAACGGCCGTAACCTTCTACTAAATACCTCCATATACATAATATTATATATAAATGTATAATAAAACATGTACGCATATAATAGTCGTTGATGACGGTGACACACTGCAGGTATATAGTTTTGTAATAATTAAACAAATAATAGGAATATATAAATAAATAATATCTACGTTAGTTGTAAAAATGAATTCACCGTATAGTGTTTGTTTAATTAAACATGAATATTACGTAGCTACATACAAATAGGTTTATTTACAATAAGTACGATGTGCCTATAAAAAAATGTCTATATTTTTTGTCTACAGCTATGTCTGAATATAAATATCATACATGCATACATAATACATGCATGGTTTATATAAGCATGTATGGTACTTATACATCATAATAATTAAAATTATAAGCAATATGCTCTCAAAACTCCAGTAGGTAAGTACCGATAATATTGCATTCAGTAATACCGGTAATGTGATATATGATAAAACACTCAAGTGGTTTTTGATTTGAAATTTTAAAACTAACTAAATACATTTTACTATTAACAAATTTACGTAATGCCTGTGTCGCCATGACCCATAAATTCAATGAATATTTTAGTTAATTATTGCCAATGGTCAAAAAGTAATATATAAACATTTATATTATTGAATAAAAATTCAATTATTGAAAAATTAGGTTAAGGAATGTATTGGTTTTTCTAATAATGTGTGTTTTTTTTCTTTCTTTTTTTGTATCTGTCATCACGTTTAAAAGCAGTAAAAAAATGCTCGGATTTTCTCCATCAGCAATTATGCTTACCTGCTTTGCGGCGTTCGTAATTTCGACTAGATAACTTAAATCATGTTGGAGTTTGTTAGATCATATTTTCATATTATATTATATTATCACTATGCACATGCAATGTGTTCCATGGCATTATAGTATTACCATTAATAAATAATATCTAATCTGTACTTCA
>JACXSJ010003510.1:0-22889 GCA_014851325.1 Pentalonia nigronervosa | reverse complement strand
TGCACTTTATTTTATATAAAAATTAAAAATTCTAAAATATTTTGTATTCTTAAAAACTTAATAAAATAAATTGTTTTATAAATAATAATTTTTTTTTTACACTTATACAAATTTCTAATTTTTATAAAATGGTCACGGGCCAGTTCGAACACCTTCGCGGGCCGGATCCGGCCCGCGGGCCGCGGGTTGGGCACGCCTGGAATAGGGTGTCTCAGACAAGGCGTCTCAGTTCCTGTTTAGGCACACGAAAGTCAAATGTTTTTAGTTTGTATATATTATTGTCATTGGTTACAGATAATAAAATAATTGTGATTATATGATATTTTGACAATACGACTAATCAAGCTATTCTGTATAAATGTAAAATTGAGCAACAGATATTATTTATCATATGAGAGACACAGTGTATTATTGAGTTTTATATAGCAAGATACTAAAAAAAATGCTCGGCCGATTTTGACAAAAATCAATCGAGAGTATTTTAACAGAATCAAAATAGAAACGATAAATGGATCGATTATAATAAATATAGTCGGATAAGTCGAGTTAAATCTAAATGATGCATAACAAATCCATCACAAGATAACACAATCTACAATTGTTGACCAATTGTCTCCGGATAATTTTGCACACATATTATTTGGGATCTCAAACGGGTCCTAATAAGGTTATTAGAATAAAAGTCATTAGTTACAATACTATTATATATATATATATATATATATATATATATATATATACAAGGCAAGGCAATTGCTGAGGCTTATGGAATCAAAAAATTCCCGAGCGATTTTGAACGAAGGTTTGATACAGTTGTTTTGGGATGGCTTACCCACTATTAATGATATTATGACATTCATCGCATATTCGTTTATAATGATTATACGTAAGAAAAAAAGTTAGTTTCACTATCAGTCGCAGATAGATTGTGTATCTCGGTTTTATTTATATCGCTAGCAACGCCAGGTAATACAGATAGTTAATGTACCAAAAAAAATAACAATAATATATATTAAAGACACGTGATAAACAACGGATAAACAACTCATTGTCGCGCCAAATTATACTATATAGGTTGTTCCAAAATTCTCGAATCTCCCTTAGTATAATAAATATCTCTGTGGTAAATCAATATATTTAAATGCTAGTTTTTACAAAAATAATTATGAAAATTCCAATTGAATTGAATTTTAATATTTTTTTTCTAATTGTTTTTTTAAAAAAAAATCGCTATTTATTGAAGTTTAAAAATTAAATTTCATAAAAATGTCGAAACTTATGCCATACTCAATAAGAACTTTCTTACTCATTGCTGTAAAAACTGTACCACATTTAAATACATTTATTTGCCACACTAGAAGGATGATTCGGGACTTTTGGAACACACTGTATATCATTGCAGCGGATATATAGTGCACTACTGCACACATACTGACGAAGACGACGACGGGAAGTTAATAAAATATAATAATATTATTATTATCGTAACACCGTAGGGCGTCCCTTACGGTTTGGTTTTAAACAAAACGAAATAATAATAATAATAATAAATAGCCCATAAGTCTGGGGAACTTTGTCCGGTCCGAGCTGGCAGCAGCTACATTATAGTGACTGGGCGCTATGTGATGGTCAAACCTGCCACGTGTCAGCGGGGCGCCCGCGAGTCCTGCGACGTCGATTGCCGTCCTCGCCACAGCAACGGCCACCGCTCCTGTGGTACCTAGCTACGATCATTGTCGTTATTATAATGATGATAATAATAATATTATCCGTATAAACCGCGTCGGGCGAGTCGTCGACGCAGTATAATAATATCGTATTATTATTTTATACAAATAAAATCCAGCTGGTGGAGAATCGGTTTTACATATTATTATATTACCCACAACACACACACACACACACTTCTCTCTCGCGATTATCATATACACAAGGTAAGTATATTATATACTGTCCGGTACAATGTCGTACGCTGTGATGCGTGTTATATTTTATGTTGATGTCAGAATGTGTTTACCTCATAATATTATATCGCGCAGTGTGGTGTGCGCGCGCGCGCGCGTGCGACAGTATATTATTAATATTATAACATTGTATATTATATAATATTGTTGCTTTATATACGTCGTGTCCGGAGACCGTATTAAAGGCCAGAGGGATGATTTACGATCGTTATAAAACAAGTATTTTCTATTTTTCCTTTTTACGACCCACCCCGGTCCGCATCGGTGCCTGTCGACAAACCGTTTTTTTTTTCGCCTACATTGCGCACCCACTCGGCGCGCGACCAGTCCGACGACTTTCGCTATATCAATAAACCGATGGGTACACCTATACATTATGATATATTATATATTATGCACATGTTTTCGTAATGGACGATGACCACCATCACCACCACCACCACCGCCATAGTTATTGTCGTGAATAAAACAGAAAATGCCCCTCGCCCTTTCATATTTAATCGCGTTTTTTTTTTTTGTTTCCCCGGCGATGTCCGGTCGACGAGCGCGTCAATAGGTCAGTCGCGAGTATGAACTGCAGATGTATGTAATAATAGTAAGTGCCTACTGCTACGGACCACCTAGTTTTCCTGTTTTACCGTGTTAGCCTTGATATAATATAGGACAGACGGAAATGTGTTACGAATTCACCATAACGGTCAAAACATCCCTTGACCATCACTTGAAGCGTATTATATAGATTAAATAACACAATGTGGCAATAGGCGAAGTGGAAAATAAATATCTACTCGCCTTCTGATACCATGCACCATCACAATAGTGAGATATAAACCTAAATATTAAAATAATGAGCGATAAATTATTGAATTGGCTTCCCCTACAGTATTATTTAATTTATTATGTTCGAAGAGACATGAGTATATTATAGGAAATCTCAGACATCATTCCATCATAATTTTATTTAGAGTAAGATGTCGATTTCTGATGGACGATGAAGTCGTTTTTAAGACCGACTACGCCATGGACGAATATTATTACTACTATTTACGACAGTTAAAATTATCGAAAAAAATATTGTATTCCAAAATTGTCCATATTAGATACATTTGTCGAGTCAGTGAATGTAATTTTGATATTTTCTACTGCCTGTTATAATATAAAGTCCTGAGTTTCCTCTTACATATTGGGATTTTGTAATTCCGAGATGAAATTCACAAATAATTTGAAATGATGTGGTTGAGCTACGGAAATAATGCATGGGAAGAAGAAGAAGAACGCGGTCGTCCATTGAATTTCGTAAATGAACTTAAGATTACACAATTAATCCAGAACTAAAACTTACAATTTATTTTAAATGAATTGGTCACGGTGAGGTGTACAGGGGTCGCCAACAAAATCTGATTCAAGTTCAAACTAAGAACAGGCTAATTTATAAACGTTGCAGAATAGAACTAATACAAATACAAACTTATATATTATACATTTATACGTACACTGCAGTAGTGCAGTTTATTTAAAACGATTTGTTCATCTAAGAGTTGAAGACCAATGGTGGTATGCTATTATATGCTAAGTCCTTGTGTTTTTCTTTTAGAACTCATACTTGGGAAAAAGAAAAAGCATGCCATTGTAGAAACTTTAGCAATTTTAACGTGACAGAAGTATGCTGTAGAGTTTATTTACTTTAATACTTAATAATAACAAAAATTTGGTATATATTACATTATACCTATACATATAATGTAGCAAAAAATAATTTACAGATGAAATAATTTTTATCAAAATCAATTTTTAGATTTCGAGCGGAGTGATGAATTGTTTGCAGGTTTTACAATAACGTGTTAAATTTTGTCTAAACGCACTTTTTCTATTATAAAAATGCTCTAATCGTTGATTTCAAGGGAAGTTTCTAGTGATAAATTCGATTTATAGTTGGAATATCGGTGGCTAAAAAATATAAATTTCTCAATACTCGGTACCTTTTAAAATAATCAGAAAAAACAATACTTAGAATTTCTATGCAAAATTAGATTTCAATAAATATCGATTTTGTTTCATTTTTTTAATTCAAATATGAATAACTGTATAATTTTATACTTAAAAAAATATTTTGACTCTTTTTGTGCTATTCTAAACATTTGATAGTTTTTATTCGATTTCTATATGATAACGTTTTATATGTGAGTAGAAAAGTTTGGCAATTTAATACCGCAAGGTTTCTCAAAAATTGTTTTTCCAATAATTAAAAAATGTAGGGTCATCATTTTTGTATAAATGTAAATAAAATAACAAAAAATTTTAAAATTCAAAACAAAATTATTCATTAGTTACCTTTATATAGTAAATTAAAAATATCTAAAATTTATTTTTGATAAATTACTGTAAACTATTTTATATTTTAATAATACAAAATATAATGTACCTATATAATATCATGTGTTATATTCAATATTTGTTTGTTTTATATTTATTTTAATTTTCCAATACTTAAATATCATATACTTAATAATTTATATTTTAAACATTGATATATGAGTATTTAATATTGAGCATTATATTATTATTTATTGTAGAGGTAGAATTTAAGATATGATTGAAGGATAAAAGAATATATTTCACTTCCCCCCTCACAAATAAAAACGAGATGGGGCTTGAATAATTGCATTAATTTATTTAATATGGACGTAGATGATAAGTTATATAAAAGAAAGTAAAATCACAACTAATGTTGATCGGCTGAAAAGATAATTTTCAAAAAAAATTGTAATTTTAGCCTTAAATGTTATTAAGCATCCAAAAACTGACGTACCTATAAGTATTATACTTATATTCTACTAAATGTACAAATATGCAATCGTGTTAATTAAATTCAAACTATAAGGTTGGATGAGTATTGTTTTTAGATATCGAGTCGAGTCGAGTCGAGTCGAGTTTCAATTATTTCGAGTCGAGTCCTAAAAAAAAGTCGAGTACACGATAATTCACGAGTACTAAAAAAAAGTCGAGTACTCAAAGACATAACCTAATTTGAAATAGCCAATAGGTCAAATTCTAGGAATTGCTTAAGTTTTTTTAATTGTACTTATAAATGATTTTTAATTTTCCAATCTTTCATAAAAATCTTGCTTCACAATTATGAACACAACCAAAAAAAAATTAGCCAATCAGGCCGTTCTCAAGTGATGATCTTTCATATATATGCTGCAAGTTATTTTTATATTACTATATTAGTTTATTATTTAATATTTAGTAAATATTAGATTATAGCCAATAGGCATAGAAAAATATGCAATAATAATTATTTATTAAAATTAAACAAGAACTGCCTTTATTTATTGATTGATTATCCTTATTATCATAAACTAGTAACTATGAAGTAAAAATATTTAAAAGTTTAAGCATTGACTTTATAAAAAAAATAAATATTTAAGTCAAGTCACTCAAGTACCTATAACAAAATAAAAATTAAACCCATAAAAGAAGTAACAAATACAAAATTGAAAATATAATACTTAGTTAAAAATTATAGTAGGTAGTAAATACTAAATAGTAAAAACTAAATACAAATGAAAAAAAATAGGTTAACATATTGAAAAACTTGAAACTATTAACTAACAACTATAATGTTTATCAAACCAAGTAAAACAGTATCAAGAATTAAAAAAAAGTAAAAACCTTAATATTTATGTATACATAAATATGATAGGAGAATAGAGTATTTTGATTTTTGACTATTGAGTATAATATTTATTATATTAAATAATAAATATTAATCATTCCACATCTTGTTTTGAGTTGTCTTCTATATCTTTCATTTCCAATACAAATTTATAGTAATCTTTTAAAAATAATAATTGTTCAACATGTTCAGGTAATAACATTGTTCTTCTATCTGATACAATTTGGCCAGCCGATGAAAATAATCTTTCACTGGTAACTTGAGTTGCTGGTATTGCTAAGTGTTGAAGAGCAAGCCATTTAATATATGGGTATTTTATTTGACCCACATCCTTCCAAAATTGAAAACTATTTGTTTTTTTTTTTGGTTCCTTGGGATCTTGAATATAACTTTCTATTTCTTTTTCAATTATTAAATTGTTATTTTCATTATTTGTTTGATTTTGTGTTTCTGTACTCCATTCTTTAACCATTGATCACATATCATCTTTATCAGTATTTACATCAGGAATAGTATTTATATTAACTGGTTCTAATGGTAACTGATGTTTAATAATTTCATTATTCATAGCGGTTTTCAAATTTTCAATCTGATGTTCATTTAAAAAAGAAGCTTTAAGTCGTGGATCAACTATTATACAAAATAATAAAGTTGTAATGTCTTTGAACAAGGGAAAATATTTAGTTATACCAATGTTTACTTTAGATGCAAATGTGCGAATCTTTAAGTTTAAGTTATTTTGCTGTAGATTTCTTAAGGTTTCAATAACATAATGCAAATAAAAAATAATGCTCGCTGCTGTGGGGAATAAAGAGCTACATAAATCATTTGTGGCCTTGTATAACGGTTTTAGTACGCACAGCAAACCTTCAATTGTTGAATATTGATTCCTTGTTAAGTTTTTTTAAAGCAATTTTACTATTACACTATCAAATCAGCAGAAATAAATCTTTTTTATTCGTAAATCCGTTGTAGCATTAAATATTCAGAGTTCCAACGAGTCTTAATATCTTGGATTAGCATCAATGGTGGAGACATATTTTCTTTTTTTTGAAGTTCAAGAAGCCTTGCCTTTGCCGTTGAACTTCGCTTATAATGGCCAACAATGAACCTACAAGCTATTAAAGGAGCATCTAAATTAGGTGTACTTTTTTTGGCATCAACTATTGCAAGTTGCAATGAGTATGTTACACATCTTAAATGTTTCCAGGTATATCCATCAGCAACTTTTCCTATTGCAGCTACAAGGTTTGGTGCATTGTCTATAACAAAATACATAGGTATATGTTTACAAAATTACCATTTTTCAATTAGTCTTACTATAAGATTATTTAGATTGGCTGCAGTATGTTGATCTTTGGAATATTCGTGATTTAGTGTAATGTGACGAAGTTTCCATTCTTCCGTGACGTAATGGACTGTTAAAGAAATATAACTTTCATTAGAATGAGAAGTCCATCCATCTGTTGTAAATGACAAGGATCTTACACATTTGCATTCATTATCAATGATACTTTTAATAAGATTAACAGCTTTTTCAAAAGCGTTCGGAATATGATACTGAGAAAAATATTTCCTCGATGAAACAGTATATCTAGGTTCAGCTTTTTTCATAAGTTCTATAAATGCAGGTTCTTGGACAATAGAATAGGCATGACAACTTTGAATTATAAATCTTGATATACTGTTATTAAGTGCCTTCACATTCGGATTTGTTTTCACCCATGCTTGTGTTAGGTTTATAAATTGTGGCATTGTGGGTTGAGACATTTTAATTTTTTTGGAAATATTTTCAGTTTTTGCTAAGTTACTCATATCATTGAATTTATCAAATATATTTTTATGAATTTTTATATGATTAATCATTGATTTTATTTGACTACATTTCCTTTTTATTTGCACTCCACACTCTAAACATTTACCTTTTTCAACACCAGATTCATCTTTCTCACCAAGTGTGAAAAACTTTCAAATTACACCTTTTTGATGTTTATTTACAATAGTTGAAGTTGGATTTTCTCTTGACTCATTAAAGACTGGATACATATCACTAGTAGATGTTGATGTAACTGATGTATCTAATTCATTATCAGACACACATTGAGAGGATATAGTGACTAAAAATAACAAATAATCAGTTAATTAATAATTATAAAAATTTAAAATATAAGTAAAATAAAATATTAGAAACTATGTTTTTAGATTTATTATGAGTAGACTTAATATTACTATCATGAAACAATACAACAAACTACAATATCAATAATATCAATAATAATAGAATAGAATATATTAAAATATTATTAATATAATAATATATATATTGAATCAAACTTGAAACTAATGATATTAGCCGTTAGGTGAAATTAGGAATTCAAAAACAATTAAAGACCAACAACATTGTATAAATTCAATTTATATTTAGTTTTTTTAACATTAAAATAATTAAATAATAAATAAATAAATAATACATTGATTGTATAACTACAAAACCTTTTTGTTTTTAATTAATAATTTTATCAACATGTGTTATAAAATAAAAAGTTATTTTAACCATTTATTATTAATCATTACTGTAAAGTGTTTAATGAATATTTATTATGTGAGGACTTAATATTACTAGCATGAAACAATACAACAATTCATTCAACTACAATATCAATACTATTAATTTAAAATTGTATTAGCATTATTCATTAATCATTAATCATTATTGTTTATCATAAAAATAAAATTTTATTTATTTAAAAATAAGGGGAGTTAAAAGGCAGTTTTAAATTAGATTTAGTTAAGATTCTTAAAAACATTTATTCGTTCAGTTTGATCCATAGATTATTATTTTAATTTTAAACTTTATCATACTAAAAGTGTTAATTTTTTCAAATTTGGCTCAAGTAATTTAATCCAAAATTAAATTAAATATTTATTATTTAAGTATTAATATGAGCCGGTGATACATAGGTACATTTTTTGGTATGGTCACTTGAATTGTTTTAAATGTTAGGTACCTACCTACTCAATAATCATAATGATTAAATTATTAATTAATAATTATTTATAATAAATCTCAGCAAATTTATACCTAATACACATAAAACTATAGTTCTACAATACAGGTAGTATACAATATTGAATATTATAGTAGCTTAATACTAAATAGTAAATAGTATAATAATATGCAATAATATTTATTATAATATTATTTAATATTTATTATTTGTAATCAAAATATTTAATTAATATTTAATAATTATTAATTAGTAATTAGAAAATAGTAAATACCTTATTATCGAATCCTTTTGACACACCACAGTCGAAGTAGTCTAATGACAAAAACTGAATACGAATGAACAGTGAATTATAATAAAATAATAACTCATAAGTAACGAATAACGATTAATGACTAATAATGAGTAACGGCTGTGGATAGTACGTGTTGTAGGGTGGTGTGGTTACCAATTTGTATAAAATAATTAAATATCGTTATCATAATAATAAAATAAACTATTACTACTAAATACTAACTAAAAATAACATTCTATTTTTATTAAATTAAACCTCACTGGATTCTTATCGGAAATATTTGGGTATTGGGTTCTTTCAGTTATTTATAGTTTTAACTTTTAACATTTATTTAAATTAATAATTATTAATATTTATTATTTTAATATTTTTCAATAAAATAGTGATACGAGTACTCGGTTGAAGTCGAGTACTCGTATGTACGAGTACCAAAAAAATTTGTGTTGAGCCGAGTCGAGTACTCGCCCAACTCTATCAAACTACTTCATCTCTAACAAATTATACGAAAAACATTTATTTTTGGTACATATATATTATATTAAACGTGTAGGTATAAAAAATTGAAATTTTCGTATCTATCTGCCGCCTATTGTATGTTATACTTTCTGTTTCTATACGTTGGTTACATTTTAATATCATATTGTAGTCGGTATAATAATATGAACATTGGGATTAAATAATATTATGATTTATGATGTAACTGTACAACGTACTACAGATAATAATAATATGCGTTTGCAGACTGCATAATATAATATAATATAACTCGAATTCCGTGTACGAAAAAACATTGTGTCCACTGCGGCACTATAGGTGCTTATATATATTTATACTATACTCATTATGCTCGTATTCGTACATGTTATTTTGCATTATGTAATATAATCACACGCATATAACGGCCACACACATAATGCAGGTCGCCCGTTCTGATAAGTCCAGTCACCTACCTATAATGCATATTATATAATCAGCATCATAAAATATATATAACTACAACAATATATATAGGTGGCAGTATAGGTACACTTTACGTGTCATTATTATAATAATATATTATATTATATATATACAACATTTTATAAAGCCCAGCTGGAAGTGATTCATATATATATATATATATATATATATATATATATATATACTTCTGGCCGCACGCGAGTATATTTTATTACAATATAATACGGAGACGGTACGTGCCCACCCCGAACGGACTTAGCGACAATAATATAATATATTATGATAATACCGCGACTATACCGTCTGTACATAATAGTATGGACACGAGAAGACGCCATAGTCATTTATAATTTTGCAATAAGAGCACTCTCGCCCGGAGGTACCACCGGACAATAATGACAATGATATAATAATAAAACTATATTATAATGAACTATATAATATAATATGGGTAATATATTATTATAGGTACGCGACGCGCTGTCCGATACGCGTGGTCATTTCCCCGGACCCGTCTCAATTGTTCAGAGCACACCTCATTTCACCCTCGCCCGTCTTGTCTGGTCTGTTTCACATCATTATTCGATTCGGTTTTCATTATTATATTTTGTTGTTGCCGTCACCACACGCGATCTACTTTCCGGCCGCGAAAACGCGTTTGCGGGTTTTTATTCCGCGGAGCGAATGTATATCGTCAGTCGTCATAATGACAGTCGTTTACACGTTTTGGGTATATTATTGTCACATTTTATTCCTTCCCAGGTATTGTTATAATTTATAATATACTCGCTGGCCACTGGATGCCTTTTTTTTTTATATAATTTTCGTTTCGCTTGTATTATTATAATGCGTATTGTTATATACAGTTTTATGGAATATCTATATTAAGAAAAGCATGAATGTGTCTGTATGTGTGAGCTTGTAAGCACTTTAAGTAATCCACATCCTGTTACACTCGTGGTTCTGAAATTTGGTAAATAGATGTATTCATCTTCCGTGGAAGTGCACCTACCTCAAAGACAGTTTTTTTTCTGCAAGGCCAATTTTCGTAAGATTTCCATTATCATGGTTACTTATTAACATTGTATTACTTATTATTTACTATTTGTATTAAAGTAGATGAATAATTGATATTCGATATTTTAAAAACATATTTACGGATTCATAGATTTTCATTGTAGGGGAAAAATATCAAGTAGCATGCTACGTTTACCTACTTAATCTGCAGCATAAAAATAGATTTTCTTCATTTTTCTCCATTATTTGTGAGTGTGGTATCACAATTGAGGTGGAAACTTGCACGATAGTATATTATTTCCGCCTCAGTTACCACCGTTTATTGTACAATAGTTACCAGAAAATTATACAAAATCATCAAACAAATACATACGCTATGGCTAGAGCCAACATCATTTACTAATGATAAAAAAAAATTCACAACAATGGAACCTTTCATGTAATTCACCTCCCCACAAGTTGTCTCGCACACTCATTCATCCTCTTTGATGGAAATCTTGTCCTTTACCCACTTATAGAATAATCTGTGAGATTCTTAGCCTCTTGCATAGTCCTCTCGGTCATGTCGGTGGGAAGGTTGGAAAACACAGGTCCACAGAGCAGATCTAACTGCTAGATTCTAATGTATCACCTGCAGTCAAAGGGTGTCAGCCTCGTTGCGTCCCATCTAGGCCATAAATATAATTTTAAACCTGTATTAGTGGTCAAAGTCACACAAATTACTGTGTTAAAAATCAGCGCAGATTACATTTAACTGAGTTTAAGGAGAAGTAAATTTAAGGGGCATTTAATATGTCACGGGCAACGCCATTTAGGATCAGTTATACAGTATTATAATATTACAAAGCTAAGTCATTGGTGGAATAATTATATGGATGTATGGAGGGCTTATTTGTGTAAAAGAAAAATGATTTAGGTTTGAAAAACATAAAAATAACTGATTTATAACTTATAAAAATATTAATTTTGTTGGTATTACAATTACTATTATATCAATAAAATTAAAAACACCATGACAGTAAAATGTATTGCCTTCGTGAATCATTTTCCCTTATAATCTCATAATAATGTAACAACCAATAATAATGATACTGATATGGAACCACACGTAAACTACTTTGAATTGATATATAATATTATTTAAGGTTTAAAATTGTATTTAAACTGCCTATATCGAACCCCTTAAAAAGCCAGTGAGCCAATGAGTGGGCATCCGCGGGAAGAGGACGCTACATGCACACGCACGCATTATACTGAACGTACGTATTTTCAATACAGTTTTGTTGTAATTAATGTTATAGTACATTTGTATATTATCAAATAAGACGGCAGCATTGTCCGTAGTCTCTTGTCGGTTTCTTTTTGATATTTTAATTTTGAAGCAAGGTAAAAGTATTTATCTATATTTTAGTTATATACTATATATCTATAATATACGTATTTGGCTAGATTTAAAATTAAAATAACGAAATTAAATCTAAAATAGAACACGGATTATGAGTAGCCTTTAAGTTTGATTTTCATACGTTGATTTACTATGTTACATAAAAATAACAATACTTTTTGGAAATGCGAAACGTAAATATTTAATAGTTAAATACATACAATGCCAATGTTAAAAGGACACACTCGATTCATAAGGAGTTTAATACAAAACATTTTAATGATATTTTGAGAATTGAAATTTTAAATTTTAAATGATATGTTTAATACTAATTCAAAGTATCTTAACAGTAATCCCATATCAGAATACTGTTTATGGTTGTTGCATAAGTATAACGAGATTATGCAGAAAAATAGTTTTGCACGAAAATGAGCTACATAACACATAAGCTACAATCATAGTTAAGAGATCAATAATTAATGTGTACACTATAAAGAACACAATATTTGCGTTGTCATAGCATTTTTTTATTATATTTAAAAAAAGTTATAATTGTATTAAAATTCTTTATTTTTATATTTTTAAAATTTAAATATTATTTTTTTTTTTTATATTGATAATGTATCAAAAATAAAAATACTCGGACACAGAAAATATTGTCTTCTTTATCGTGCACAAATGTATGCGTTTCTTAATTATTTAACGTCTATAGTTTAAGACGTGTAAGTAGTTGTTTTCGCTCAAAACTGTTTTTCTATTTAGGTTTTTGTAGGTAGTTAATGATGTCGTCAATGGCAATGTCATTAAAGTTGCCTATATCAAACCCCTTAAAAAGTGTTTTGTGGCATTCTCTTAAAAGACAGAGAAACAAAAAATGCATGTGTAGCAGTTAAATAATGCGTATAGATACGTAGATCACAATAATAATTAATAATGCATATTATTATCATGTGTTATATATTTATACAGGACCGAATTCAGAAGGTAGGGAAAGCTGAGTAAGCCACAAAAATTGGGAATCCTCACAGTTTTTAATTATTTAACGGTAAATTCAGAACAATTTATTTTATATAAATATACACATATTAAAATATTTAAATACATGATAGAGAACTATGTTTTCTTTTTCTTATCTAACCCGTATTCAAAATGGAAATTGAATAACATAATATTAAAATCTTACACTGTTGGAGATATGAATATGCCTAAAAGGCTAAACAATTTGATTCAAACAAAACATTTTAGTATTTTAATATGGGAGTACGTATTTCGCGATGGAGGCTATCAAATAGGTATCAATGTTTTAGAATTCTAGATATATCTGTTTGTTCCTTTAAACCCTTTTAATCCCCTACTTACATCAAACAACAATAATACTTAAGATCTATTTATCAGAATCAATTCAAAGCGTGCATTAAACTTTTTGAATATTTTTTTTAAAATAAATATTTTGAAATCTGCAGTAAATATAACAGTCAATAAATAATTGTGCATGGACATTTCCTCGAGGACTTGGAAAATATTCGACGGAACTAATAACTCTGTAGTCCCATCTGCAGCCATCACCTCCACGTTGATCCCTACCTATTACATAAATATGTATAATATGATGAACGAACAATATATTCCAGAATTCATCCAAATTCAAAAGACGCTAAAGAGCCAAAAGAGTATACTACAACGACAGTATAAGCATTGTATCATTCGGGGCGTCGGAAAACGGAACGGGGAAAAGTGGAAAACATTTTTGCGCAATACGCGTATATAGTACGCGCTATACCTATATAATATAATATATTATATGGGCGCACTGGAATTTTACGACCGTAGAATAAAAACATCGGACCGTTTTAAATAGATCTGCGTTTATTAGCTGAATTATCCGCGTCGCAGCCGGCGGCGTCTACCCCGCAGCCAGGCTGACGGATCTCGGCGGAAAAACGCTAAATCAATGCCCACGCCGCGGTACGAGTCGGCCGAGGGGATGATATTAGAATTATGTACGCGAGATAAAACTCACGCGCGTTTTTCGGCGCTGTGAGTGGCGGTTTTTTTTCACAGTTTAATTTAAACGTCACGACGCTGCCGCTACAAATCAACCCCCCGAGACCGACCGAGAGATAGTGTTGAAGAGGAGTGACGGAGGGCAGCGAGGGAGAGACAGTGAAAGCGGGCAGCGCAGTATAATATACACGCAATCGTCGTAATCGGCGAACGGCGTCGTAGTCGTCGTCGTCATCGTCGTCGTCGTCGTAGTCGTAGTCGTAGTCGTAGTCGTGGTCGTAGTCGTGTAGTCGCAGTCGTCGTCGCACCGAAACGGATCCAATTACACGGTACGCTACATCCGATCGCGTTAAGCCTCTCGCTCAGCCCTCCACCCCGTCCCGCCGCACCCCTTTTTGTATAATATACCCTCCCGTCGAACTCACCGCGTTCACTAAAGCTTACGCTAGAGCTCCAGTCGTATACACAGACACGCGCGCGCGTCTAATATAATACGTATACGCTATAAAAGCTACGTATATAGTATTCTAATTGTACACTTACACACACCTATATACGAATCGAGTGCGATGTGTATGTTCCGACGCAGATTCATCCCCTTCGCCCCGAGGGAAGGATTTATAATATGCCCCCCGTCTATATACTAAAAAGCTCGCGTCGTAACCCAACAACACCCCCGCCACTCCGAGATCTAGCCGATCGTTTTGCAATCACGCACGATAAGTATATTGTCACGTTTTTTTTCAAATCAACAACGACATTATATTATATATAATTTAACAATCATAACATTAATATCCAACCCCGCCGCAGATATTTATGTAAGTGATACGTAGTTACATGACACGGGGTGCAGCCATCGTTTCAGTGGCATATACAAGAAGGGGATGAGGGGCCAGGCCCCCCCATAAGCCTTTTTATTATTTTAATATGTAGGTTTAAAATAGTTCCTTCCGTGATAATTTGTCTGCAACCCCCCCCCCCCCTCCCCTCCCATGAAAAAGTTATGTATACACCACTGCACTGTTTGGCTATATAGAGCGAAGCGACTGTTTGTACTGCAGACTATATACACACATAATAATATAAAATATATGTCTTATAATTAAGTTTCCTTTGTTTTCAGTTGAATTTATTCTGATAATAAGTGAATGTAAACTCTCTCGTGTTGACTTAACATCACCGCGAGTATTTTTAAAATCAATATTTATTTCCAAATTTTAATACATTTGGAAACAGAAATTTTTATATTTTCTTAAACTACTTTATTGGTTATCAGGGCCGGATCTAGGGGGGGGAGTCGGGGATTTATCCCCGGGCGTATAATTTTATTATTAATAATTATTAAAAAATGTTATATAAATATTTATTAAAATAATTATTAATTTCCTGAAAAGGGCGTATATTTTTAATTTTCCCCGGGTGTTAAAAAGTTAAGATCCGGCCCTGTTGGTTATTATAACTAAGGTTAAGATTTCAATCAATATTGCATTATTTTCCAAAATTAGATACGCGATGCTCGTTTTATAATTTAATATTATGAGTTTCTTGTAATTTTTGAACCATAATAAAAAGGTTTTATTTTTATTTTTTGATAATTTTCAACTTTTACTTTTCATTTTTTTTCATTTTTAATGCATTTTAAGGTTTTTAGAGCATTTAATACTAATTTGCACTTTTTAAAAATTTTATTTTAAGATTTTTGTCCGAAAAATTAATTTTGCATTATATCCAGGGATTTTACATAATCGAAACTTTTTTAATGGATCCGTACAACAAACAAATCGAGATTACCGGTGGTGACGGAAAGTTGAATAAGAATAATTCTTTTTTCAGATTAAAAGTTTACATAGAAGATAACTAAGTAGTCATTGCAAACATTTTTATTAAATTTAATTTAAAAAAATTTTTGGTTTAAAGTTTGTTTAAAATAAAAATAATAAAGGCTTTTTATAGGTGCATTACTTTAAATTTTTAAAACATAAAAGTATTATTTAGGGACACTTTTTGGGTGTTTTCGAGGCATTACATGCCTGGGAATAAGCCCATCCCTAATTATAATGGTACCGATGACAGCGTTATTTGTACCTAATTTATATTACTCTCGCAGTCTTTGCGAACAATAAATTACACACAATTTATTAATTTCAATAAACTTTAAACGTTCGTACAGAAATTCGAAATAAAGATTTGGGAATTTTCAATTGCAATTAAAGACGATATTTCCGAATAGCTGTACTAAGATTTTTCACAATATTTAAGTACTATACTGCGACGATACAAACTTTGGTTTTACTAATAACCTACAAGTGTTTATACAAAAGTTGTTTTGTAGAAATTTTCTGAAAATAATAGAAACTTGCAAAACAAAAATAAATAAATCATATTCGTTTACTAGACTATTATTAATTAGTATTTAATGTAGAATAACTAGGAAACTTTTAGTTCAGATTTCGATAACAATACGTAAGCATTTTCAAGGAAAACATCTGATTCACAATTTGCAATAAAACTTGGAAATTCCCATTTAAAAAACAAAAGTTTGTGTTGCCGCAAAATACTACATAAATGGTGTAAAATATAAGTACACCATTTAACTACCTACACTTCAAAATTCTAAAAACTCAGAATTTTAATATATTATATGCATAATTTAAACTTAAAAATAGTGAGAGCATGCTCAAAAAAACCCTGTTTATATAAAAATGTTTTTTAAATTGGATTCATTATTTTATGTTTTTACGTATACCTATTACGAAAAATGTCAAGTGGGTGTTTGTACATCCCCTCCCTCTGTGTGTGTATGCCACTGCATATTGAAATATGTTAAATGAAATATAATATGAGGTAGGATGTTTTTATAGTATTTAATATCATAGACGTATATTCAGTCTTTAATTTGATAGTGTTAAAATATTTTACTTCAAAGTGAACTGTGGGGGGCTTTGCCCCCCCCCCCCACCACCTATTCAGTTAACATAAATTACATTAAAAATTAGAAATACCTAGTGAATCTGATTTTCAATAAAGTATCTTTTTTAACCAATATATTATAACCAACACCAAATACTTTCTTTTAAATTATGAAATCAATTAACATAATTTTTTATTGTATTAATATATTATATATTTATATACAATATAAGTACATTAATATATAAATAATAGTTACATTTTATCAAATAAAAATGGTTAATATAAATGTATAACATGGCAATATTACTTTAGGTACTAGGGTACATATAGGAAAACTAAAAAGATTTACAAATAAAAAATAAATTATATTAAATCTAATTTTCTTGATTTTTTTGCAAACTTGTCTATCATATGATCATTTTTTAACACATTTTACTAAGACAATTTTTTAACACCATCATCTCTGCTTTTAAACTTTTATCAGAAGTTTCTAAAGCATTCTAAAATATAGAAGTATGCAAAAAAAACATTATATTTAATATTGACATTTATAATAACTCAATATTAATTTCCTAATATTATACCAATAATCAACATACCTTATATCTGTTAATGAAGAATAAACTTTCATTTATATTCAAATTAAAAAAAAAAAATTATTAATTTATTTAGCTAATTCTAGAGTCTAGAATTGAAAAATATCAGCCAAGTATGCAAAATTTGATATCCAGTCGTGGTCTTCCAAATAACATGTAAATTCATTGTTCTCCTTTTCCATGAAAAACAGCAAAAGTTCCTCTTTCAATTCATAGAGACGTAATAGAACCATTCCTCTGGATAACCACCCCATTTCGGTATGGTATAACAAATTTGTGAAATCAGCATCCATTGATTCACAAATTTCGGCAAAAATTCTACTTTTTAGGCGCTTTCCTTTAAATTTAGTGACCATACGAACGGAATTACTCAAAACGGAATTGAGTTCACTACCCAACGTTTTTGTCATCAGCGCTTCTCTGTGGATGAAACAGTGAGTCTTAACGAATAATGGATTTTTTATTTTAGCCAGTGTAACAAATCCCTTGATACTCTTAGTCATACTTGAAGCTCCATCTGTGCAAATTCCAACATAGTCACTCCACGATATTCCATTATTTTCAAAAAATAATCGATTGTGTTGAAAATGTCTTTACCTCTAGTATTTTTTTTAACTCTTTCAGACACAAAAACTAGCTTACAATAGCATTATTATCGACAAAATGAACGAATCCTATCATGTAACATTTTCTGTCGCTACTAGTTGAGTCATCGACTTGAAGCGTGAACCGAGAGTTTTTCATCTTTTCTATAACGAGCTCTTTAATATCTGTCGATATACAACAGATGCGACGAGTAATAGTATCATTTGACATAGGTATCTTATCGATTTCAAGAGCCGCTTCATTTCCAATCATTATTCGTAACATTTCCTTACAAGCGAGTTTAATTAGTTTTTCTCCAATAGTATGCCCTTTCATGTTGTTAGCGATCATTTGTGAAACAACAAAACTTGCTTCAAGAGCCCTCTCGGAAACTAACCTTTTTTGTAAATTTGGTTGCTTCTTTTTTTTGATCACTGAGAAGTTTTCTGAAATAATGAACGTCTTTATTCTTCAAGTGAGAATGTCGTTTAATAAAATGGCGTTTCAATCTACTGGGCACCATCGATTCGTTGGTCAACATTTTCCCACATACAATACACTCGGGAATAGGTTCATCTTTTCGACCACACCATATAAAACCAATATCCATGTATGATTCATTGTAATACCGACACTTACCTCCGCTTTGTTTTGACGTATCAGAAGTTAATGGTAATTTAGTGTCACTAATTTCCGTATTCTTATCATTGTCGTATTTTCTTTTCCGATTAATAAATCTATCCATGCTACTGTAAAAATATTATTATTATTATTATATTATATTATATGCATACTATAATTTGCTAATAATAATGCTCATAATTTTTTAAAAATTAGTTCTTACTTGTAGACTTGTAGGTAATTGTACCTGCCAGCTAACGAATACGAAAAAATACTAACGTTAAAATGTTATTATTAATAAGTAATAACAAAATGTAAAATACACAACGAGCTATAACATTACACAGCGACTGTAGAATAACTAACTAATGACCAGTTAATGTTAAGTCGTAAGACGTAGGTATCGGTATCGCAGCGTTATCGCACGACAAATTACTAGGTACACGTGTTTATTGGACCAAAAGATTAAATATAAATAATACAAACTATTATAAAGATACGAACTTTGAGGTATATTATGTACATACCAGAGGTGGTATAGGTATATAATATATTTAAATATAGAAATAATATGATTGTTTTCGAAAAAATTAATTTTTTAATTTTTTTTTCTTTTCCTGTTAAAATTCTGCGTCACCCCTAAGCTAAGTCCATGTCACCCTAAGGTGACATGTCACCCTAAGGTGACATGTCACCCCGGTTGAGAACTATTGTTCTAGACTTTCATCAAAAAATCTTTTATTGAAATTTGAAATTACATGATTAATAATTTTGAAGTATGCAGTTCTTCATCAATAAATATCAATAGACACATGTAACTCTTCATTAATAGTACATGCAGCCCCTATTGGAGTAGTCAAAGCATAATCTTGAAGTGTTATGAGTTCTCTTCTTTTACGTTTTTGACTTTGCACTCTGAACAAAATAAAATAATAAAAGTAATAAATAATCACAATGAAATTATTATAGTTAAGATAATAAGATCTAAAAAAAAGATATTAATTTAATAATATGTTAAAATTGTTACTAATCTCCTTCAGTAAATAGTGTTGTTAATATTATATCATTCTCATCACAAAATTATTTTACTTTAATTTAAAATATATAGAATGCATCATTGGAACGTAAATTATTAAACGACAATATAACACTTTTTATGACATTTACAGATTCACCTAAAGTAGCCAATTTACTTTGAAGCTGCTGACTTAACATATTTATGATTGATAACACTTCATAAAGTATAAATATTATTACAACAAAATTATTGCTTTAAATTAAATTTAAAATACCTGTAAGTAATTTTTTATTTATTTATTTCATACATAATATGACCGTAATTATATTAGTTTAATAAGTGTAAGTTAAGAAATGCATTATTAATTTTTTTATGAATACAATTTAAAATATCTATACAATACCTATTGCTTATGCTACAACTTTATCATAACGATTTTCAACTATTTTTTTGGAAAGTAGTAACAATTGCTTTATAATTAAAATAAGTGCTTCACAGTTCTTATAACGACAAATCCAACAGGTATCACAAATCCTCATTACTTGACCTTTATTAAGACTAAGTTGTTTTTGAATATTAAGTAGTTCAGCAATTTTAAATGGTTAAGAAAAATGGACATAAATTGTTTCTAATATATTGAATACTCTTTGTGCACTCTATAAATAAAATATTTTTTATTGACAGTAGTTAATACTCACTTTTTTTTAAAAATTAATTATCTTTATTGACTTGCATAAATCTAAAACAACTAAATTAAGTTGATACCATACAGTGTATATATATGGCTGCTGGATATTGATTTTGCACTTGAGTTTGTACTTCATTTAGATAACCGGACATGACACTAACTGCATCATAAGATTGAGCCACTATATGAACAACTTCCATGTTTATATTTTGTTCTTCAAAGTATTGAATTACAGCTGAATAAATGTGTGTTGAATTTTGGCCACTAGAAACGTCTATAAAATCCAAAAATCTTTTAAATACTTTCAATCCTACAGCATATCGTACATATAATGAGAGCTGTTCTTTATAACTCCTAAAACATAATTAGTAATTATTAATTACATAACCCTTATTATTTTACAACACGTTTTTTTCATTTTTTGTACATAAATGAACATAATATTATAATATTATGTATTACACAATTATAAATAATTAGGTATCTATTAGTTCACAAAAAAAAAATTACAATTTGGTTATTTAAGGTTTAAAGATTATTATTAAAATACCAATTTTGCTTCATCATACATAATAGCAAAGAAACCAATGGTTGAAATTTCATTAAGTATGATTTCCTTTATGGAACTGGCACAAATATCAATAAATTCATTTTGAATTCTTTAACTACTATAGTTTGTATTTTTGGTATACATATTTTTGAAAATCTGATACAGATTTAGCATACAATTTGTACAACCGTTTAAAATTTTTTAAAATGTAAAATATGCTTAATAATCTGTTACTATATAAACATTAAACATAATATTATTATGCATTTGTTTTTTTTCTTTAACTGGTAATTTTTACTCTAATAATATTTATTATGATATACAGAATATACATTGATTAATTGATTCATGATTCTCATAATGCCCTCTAAAGGCAACACCTTGTTTTCCTAAAAACAACACTATGTCGATTAGATATGAAATGTACAGACAACTTTTTATGATTTGTTCTTTGTGTGCGAACAAAAATTGAGATACAACAGATCCTATTGATTTACTTGAATAAAATGATGATTATTTTGCAGCACATGTAATATGGCTAAGAGCAATATTGTGTTTTTATAATCATTCACTCAGTTACAAAACAATTATTACAATACTTTGATTAAAATAAAATAATAATAATTGCTTGAATAGGTAGGTATATTTTATAAAGTTTAAAGGTGACAACTTTAACATCAAATTTATGTTTGTTTTTAAATAAAAATTTATTATGATAATATATATATATTTATTTTTTATATAAAAAAAACAGTCAGTTTATAGAACTGGAGAAATTTAATTGTGATTCATACATTTTTGACTAATCAATATTATAATTATATAACTTTTTAAAAATATTTTCCAATTGTATTTTAAATAAAAACATATAAATATGTTTATCCATTGTCTATTTGATTGTATTATTATTAAAACTATAGAAGTCAAAGTTAAAATATTACACTATTAATCCATCATATTTAAATTTAACTTGTACTTTTAATTAATTATAATTTATTAATTTATATAAATTTAAAAGTTTTAACTTCAATACCTAACACAATGATAAATTAAAGCTATGAAATATAAACACTTGCTTTTTGCCAGTTGTTGAATCCATTTTTGGTCCAAGTATTTTCATTTACACGGGTTCTACCAAATATTCTACAAGAAAAACAGAATACAGTATTTTTTTAAATTGAACTGGTATTTCTTGAAGTATTCAATACTAAAAACCTTTTTTGTTGACCAAATTGTGTTCTGAGATATATCTACTTAACATTTAATTATTAAAAACCAAAAAGTAAAAAAAAATATATATTAATTAAATATTGACAAACCGATAGATTATATTGTTTAGGTCCCATTCCCAAATCACCCAAGCCATCAATCTCAATAAATGGGAATTTCAAAGCGTTTCGTCAGTCTATACAAATATTTTATGTTATGTAAATAAATTAAATAAAAAATATTTTAAAATTTTAAAACTATAAATTATTGTCTCACTAAGGCACATTAGTACTTAGCATGAATACTAAATTGCATATTATTTTTGTTTCGCATATACTCGTATCATCAGTTTGTACTTATGACTATTACACTCTTCGACAAAGAAGGGATTCTAT
>JACXSJ010003509.1:0-22891 GCA_014851325.1 Pentalonia nigronervosa | reverse complement strand
TTTTAATTAATATAATGTTTCGAAATCAATAGGAACGTAATGTTATAAAATATGTTATGGGATATATGTTAAATCCTAGAAATAAGATTTTTTTTTTATTTAGCAAAATTATTTATCTATTTTTACGTTTATAAAAATATCAAATCAGGTAAAACTTAACTTGAATTGAAAAAGCACTGGGTATTATTGAATGAATGTAAAAACTCAAAGAATATGAATATTGTCAAATTATTATTTTTCAAACTACAGCATACAATATAATATTACTCGTATCTATAATAAACTTCCTCATTACTAACCTACCATTTTTAATTATTTTTTAAATTGAAACATACAACATGTGTATATTTAATATGTATAATCAACATTGAAAAATTAATCGCAATTAATAATTTATAAACTAATATTACAAGAAAAGAAAACATGCATACATCATATCATTAAATCCTAACCATATGCGTTGAACATCATTTGGGTACAGCTTCAGACCTGTGTAAGTTCACCGATGTGCCTTAAGACTGATTTACAGTTTATTACACAAATCTGACGTCATACGTATACGGCTCCTCTCCCATATGCGTTCGCCAATGTACAATCAGATTGTTACTTTGTGCGAATGATTTGTCACATACATCACAGGGATACGGCTTCTCTCCCGTGTGAATTCGTCGATGTACTGTCAGAGTTTTACTATGAACTATGAGCGTGTGAGTCTGGTGATGTACAATTAATGTGCTGTTATTAGTGAACTTCTGATCACACACATCACATGAGTACAGTTTATCTTTCATGTGCGTCCGAATATGTGCTGTCAGATTGTTACTTTAATGAAATGTTTTTTTCACACATGTTGCACATATAAAATCTCTCGTGCACACGTTTTCTCAATATATGTGAAACCGTTCATTTTAATGTTTTTATTTCTAACTAATTTTACCGTTGTCAGGTATATTTTCTGAATCCTGTTGAATAAAATGTATACTGAGACTGAACGTTGAAAACGTTTGACTTTATTGTTTTAAAATAATAAAGAATAATTGTTTTATAATTCGTAACCAAAATCATGTTTGTTTTTGTTACTTAGCTATTCTCATATTTTGTATATGTTCAATAAGAATATTTTATTGACACCACTAAGTTTTTAAGCCAGTATTTTAGATTCTGAGCGGAACGAGGAATGTATTGATTTTACAATGATGTGTGTGTGTGATTTTTTTTTTTGTGTATCTGTTAACACGTTTAAAAATGCTCCGATTTTCATCATCAGCATCTTTTTTGGAAAGAAAGTGAATCTAGTTTGTATAGTTTGAGGAGTCAAAAGTAAAAAATGCCCTTTAGTTTTCAAACGTGTCGGGGAAAAAACAAAAAAATTAAGGGAAAAACGGGAATTTTTACGCGAAGCCAATTTTTGACAAAATCGATTTTGTTTTTTGGTGTAATACCAAAAGTAATAACAGTAAATGTATAAAATTTTCATCGAATATTTATATAAGCATTTTCTATACACCATAAAATATTCAAAATCTTTTGACTTTTTTTGAAATATTAATAAGCATAATAAATTTTCGAGTTTTTTTTTTATTTTATTTTTATTATTGCCAATAAAAATTTTTCAGTCAGTTAAAAAACTCGAAAATTTAATTCAAAGATCCTTATAACTTGTAAGTGAAAATTAAAAAAAAATTGAGCGTAAGTCTTAAATAGTTTTTTATAAGCGTCTAAAGTTAAAATTTTGAGAAAACACGTAAAAATCATGAATTTTTGCAGTTTATTTTTTTTGATAAGAAAATTTATTAAAATTTTTCCATTCAAATCTAAGATTTAAAAATTCAACACAAAAATCTCTATAAGTTTTTTTACTTTCCTAAAAAAAAACACTTATACTTTATACAGCGCAGCCTTTAGCTAACTGAATTCTATAATCATCTACAATAATTCGTGATGCACTTGCATGTGAGTGAATGTCATATAGATGCATATATGCTACGTGGAAGATATAAAAAAACACTTCCAGTTATCCATATTATACTGCATAATATTTCAATCTATCTATAACTCTGTCATTATATTATATAATACAAAATATCGTACATCAAAGCTGACAGAACAATACATTTCATTTAGAATTTATCATTATTTAACTATTAATAAATCGGATTAAATTATATTTATATATTGTGATATGCTAATATTATTTAAGTGTATAACATTTAAGTTTTTTCGAATTAAAATGTTATAGTTCATAATTTAGGATACATACTAGTTACGGACAAATTATTCATGTCAATATTATAACATAACAATTGCAAACACAAGTTTTGTTTTTATAATAATAATTGCGTACAGAGTTTTTTTAATAAAAACCACATGAGTTGCGAACACAAATATTTTCCTTCACCACTTTTTCAGGACTTAGGATAACTTATCAAAAAAAATTGGTGGGATTAAGAATATTTATGCTTTGAAAAAGAGCAATTGTTATTTTTTAAATCATTATGAATGTTTTTTTTTTATAAAATATTTATAAATTTTCGTCATAGATTTTATAGATTTTGTGCCAATATTTTTTTTTTTTTTTTTTTTGAAACAGCCTGTATAAGTTATAATCTACTAATTTCACCAATTGAATATTTCAACATTCCTTTGCTAAAAAATGCCTCTTTTTTGACAGTTTTTTTTTCATCGTTTTAAATTTCGTACAGTAGTAAAATTAATTTTCGTATAGCTACCAGTCTGTACTTCATTTAAGGCCTGGATCAATTGATATATATATTAGGATGACTGCGATAAAACATATTATTCAGTTTATCATGAAAACTTTCACAACCATCTGTAGTTCGTGTAATCGAAGAAGAAAATTCTGCTCATATTTCCGGAAGAACACTATAGAATTTGTATTTATATAGGTAGTTCATAAAAACATAATCTGTAAAATCATGTTGTATAGCAGTACAGTCAACCGGCAGCATAGACAGTCATCTGTAAAGCAATCATCCACTTCGTTAATTGACAAAAACGGTAGACCAAAAACTGTTGAATTCAAATGTTTGAAAATGGAACTTAAAACCGTCAATCACACATCATACTTTAAGTTTTTTACTGTAAATTGTTATACAAAGATATGAAGCACGCACGAGCAAGGTTATCGTTAAACTGATTAAACATATTTTTTGGCAACCGTCTCTAAAGCACCGGCATAATCTTAATGCTGATAAATAATCAGTTCAATAATGTTAATCGTTAATATCAAACGTATTTTCCCAGCGTCTTCAATCATTATTTGTCCGCAATTTATATATTACCTTTTTATGTTTCATCCATAACTCACATGTTTTTTGTTACTTTGTCCTCAATTCGAAAACACCAATTTTTTATTACTTTATAAGAATGTTATTTATAGATCCGTTTTTTAAAACTAATTGATATTGATTCGTGTAAATTAAATTATTTTTATAAGATATGTCTTATTTTTTGCAGCAGCAGTCGATTTTATCTTAAATTGTTTTAAATACTAAATATTATTTCTTGTAATTAATTAGTTTCATCTAAAAAAGATCATAAAATAAAAAGTACAAAAAATACTTTTTTAAAAGCTTTAACAAAACAAAGAAAATGGGTTCTTAAAAATAAAAAAATACTAAACTTCATAATAGACTTTTGCATGCCAAAAAAATATAAATTCATAATAAATATTAGTTCAACTTACCGTATTAGGTACCTACTAGCTACTAATAAAATAAAATAAATTACTTATGGCTATATGAATATAATATTATAAAATAATACACAATATTTTTAGTTTAATGCCAATAAAAACTTTTTTAGTCTAGATTAAAAATACATTGGCATATATTTTCTTTTAAAAAAATTTGAATTTCAAATTTTGACAAATTTTATTAAAATTAAAAGCATTTTTAAATTATTTTGTAGAAAAAATTTATAACATATTAATTTTTATAATTTAAAATTGAAAATATAAAAAAAGGTTTCTCATAAATAGTTTATACTGTACCTAATCAAAGTATTTAAAAAATTTGTATGCACAGTTATTTTTATAGATATTTTGATTTAAATTTTGGACGAAATTAGATAAGTATATTAGCATAGAATAACGATATTATTATAGTTATTTTATTTTATTTTATTATTTTTTTTTTTTTTTTTTTTTTTTTTTGTTGTAATTTAAAAATATTATTAGTGGGTATTTGAAATTTTTAAATTATATTATTATATTTTAAATACATCATGACAAATACATTTTTTTATACAATTTTTTTTTTTTTTATTACCTTATAGATAAATATAATAATGCTTATTAATTAATAATGAGTATACAAACGTGCATAGGATACTAAATAAATTAGTTATATATTTATCTTTACTCAACATTGGCTACCCCGATAAAATTTAACTTATTAAATAATAGTAAATAACTTTTTATTTATTATAAAACAGTCTGTATTATTGTGTTTGTAATATCACTAGCTAAACAGTTACCTGTTCAAGAAGTAAATATTCCTTATAAATTGTACGAGACCTACCCACCTACCTGAAATACCATTACCTGTATCATGGTAGCAGAATTCCAAGAGAATAAAATATATTACTAAGGTTTTTAAAACTAGTAAATAAATTCAATAAACTGATATCATTGTATTTTCAAAAAGTTTTTAACAGAATATTATCTGCTTAAAATGTAAATTATTATATACATATAGGTATCTTACTTATCAGTAAACGTTATTGTAATAAACTATAACCATGAAGCCAAAGCTGGTGACAATGCCGACAATACAACTAATAAAGTAATAACAATGAAGAAAAAGTACGATGAGTGTATAGCATAATAATAATATTGTATCCCAGTGCCCTAGATTGTGCGAAGACCGCGATTTAATATAATATTTTCGAATAACAAATTATTATATTCTCCGGATTAGTATCGCTGTCGCTAAAATAATACCACCTGTAGGCATAAAAACGATATTAAATTGTTATTATCCAATAACAGACAACGTTTATATCTTTAACCGTACTTATATCAACAACGCATTGAGCCATAACTGCAATTATTACTATCTCGATAACCGCAGAAGGACGTCTTTTGGGTATTACGACGACAATATTTTGAAATATCGATACTCGTATTGCAATAGCAATGCAGTGATAATCTTTCCAAAGTGTATTGTTCTCACTATTTCGTTTTGTTGTAGAGCAATAAAAAAACGAGAGAAACATTTTTCCAGCACGAGCATAAAGAAAACGGATTTTCTCGTGTTTCGGAAGGTGTTCAAAATTGTACAAAAAAAGTGCATAAAACTTGTGTCATTGAAAATTGACTTTGTTTAAAATTTAGAAAATAGATTGCTAAGGAAACATTTCCACAGCACTCATATAATATAGATAAAATGTTTTCTCTCGTATTTGAAGAGGTGTACAACATTATTTTACTTGTACGAAATTGTACAAAAAAAAGTACAAGATACTATCAAAGTTTGGTAATAAAATTCGGAAGTGACAATGCTGGTGAAACGGATCTGATAACAACAGTACAAAATTGGTGTGTAGGTATTCAACAGAATAACGCATTATGCGCCTCCAAGAGGGAAGCCTACAGATTGACCAGAGGAAAATCAATACCAGGCTAAAAAACACATAGTATAATTATTATCCAATATTCTAAAATCCATTTTGGCTGATAGTTAATCAATACATCAATGCATAATATGTAATGTGTATGTAGGATCTATTTTTTTTTTTATATAAAATCACAATTTTCTATAGTGGATTATTATGGATTAAAATTACTTTTACCACTATTTTCCCGTAGTTTCATTGATAAAATATCGTAATTCAAAAATAGCAGTTAAAAATTTAGTGCTCTATAAAACTATCAACACTGAGATAATGACCGACCTATAAAATGCCTTCTAATGTCATACAATTTTTAACAATACACTAATAAAATGCACTAAAAATTTATGAATATGAAAAATATATTTGTACAGGGCATATAAAAAATCTTTAATATTTAACATGCACTATATTATTGTACATAAATATATATTGTTTAAATTTTTTTGTTAAATAATTTGGTGATATACGTACAATTCAGTGATTGTTAAAGTATTAGTTACTAATGCAGGTTTATAAACTGACTGTTGGTCCATATCGATTTCAATGGATTATGGCATATTAAATTTCAAATGCAAGATTATATTATTTTTAATCGTTTGCATTGAAAGTAAAATATATTATACATGCATATAAATCCGTTATAATTTTAAAACACAATTTTTTTTTATTGAAATTCACGTATAAGATGCCAAACGTAAGTCTTAAATATAAAAAAATACCCTTAAAAATCGAAAATTCCAAAAATATAGAATAAAACTCAGTACATCTAATCAATCAAACATATAACATATTTGTAAATTTGACTAAAAACAAAATAATAACGAGAAAAAATGCAGCATGCATCTAAATCTCGTACATCTACTTCAATAGGTAATCAAAAAATGTATTTTTTATTTTTCCCCCTTTTATTTTTCTTAGTGAGAATCCTTTTGAATATCTTCAAACTATTATTGTGGATTTTAAAAATAGCCAACTATTAATTTTGAAAATTACTTGCAGTCACATACATTTTTTATTTAATATATATTTACATAATAGTAGGATGTACATTTATAAAAAATTAATTATACAATTTAAGAAATATTTAAATTAATTGTATAATTGTATTTATTTATTATTTGATTTATTAATTTGAAGTTATTTTGACGTTGATGAATATGGACTTCTTTGTTTCTTGCAAACAATATTACATTAAATCAGGGCTTGAATTTAAAAAAAGTTTTTATTTTATATTATTTACAATCTAAACGTTGTACAATTTGTGCGATTATTGTTATTCAAAATTTAAACATTAGGTATACAACTTTTGCATTTATCGTTAACAACTTTTTTCGTTTTTTGTTATTTATTGTCTATCAATTCAGAATATCGTTTATATATTTTATTTTATTTAATCTATGATTATACGAAACTTTTTGTTTAGAAAAAAACTGCTGAAAATAATTTATGTAAAAAACGTTAAATTCTATGTCCACTGGAACAAACAGAGAATATAACATAAAAAATGGTGGACAAGTGGATACCACTCTGCTGTACAATGCATAAAACCATTTTTTACGAAAAACATTTCGTCTTCATGAAGACGGAACTTTTTTGATTATTATCAAAATATTATTTAAAATATAGTAGGCTTTCACACAATTTTCTAAAAGGTTTTTATTAGCTTATCGATTTACTGAAAAAATTCTGAGATTTGTATTTTGGGGAAGTTTTTTTTTTAATTTATCGTTGATGTCAAAACAATTATTGATAAAACGTCAAAAAAAAAACTGATGTCTGGTAATCTCGTCGCGCTTTTTTTGTTTTACATTGAAAGTGGAGGCTATCATAATCATTACAGCGAATGACCGTAAGTTCCGATATTTCTCGTCTGAAAATGTAAATGAATACAGGGTCTTAGGTTTTATTTATTCCATCGTTTTAATATCAATTCAGCTGACTATCTATTTCATATCATATAGAATGACACTACGGCGGCTATGACATGTCCTGTATTGTCAAATATGATTGGTATCCGGCTCTGCATTTATAACTCGACACTCTGGAAGTAAAAAAAATTTTATTTATTAAAAAATTCATCACTCTTTTTAACAACAACTACTGATTCCATAACTGGCACGCCCAACTGCTTCGTGGCTATTATATGTCACGTTTTTGCGGTTTAATATAATTCCACGATGAATTAAACCATTGTAAAGTAAAATCATTAATAATTATTGTATATAATAGAATCGTATTATTATAATATGAATGGTAAAACGTTTAAGAAAACTGGTAGAATCATTATCATAACAATAACGTGTATTAATACAGTTATCGCAAATCGGGACGAGAAACGTGTGTGCTTTATAATATTATTATGATAATATTATACACTCATATTTTATACATATTCTTAATTTGATTAAAATAACAAAAAAAATTACCATTTGCCTCTGTAGCACACCATTGAATGCGTTGATTTGATTACCTAAACGCCCACAGTCGCGGCCGGTTCATTAGCTACATATGTATTATAATATTATAGATGTCATAAATAACATCAATGCAACGTCAATAAATTATTTAATTGAGTTATAGATACGCCATTATTGGCATTCGATAGGTAATAAGCCCGTTTGATTGTATATTAACATAAATTTGTCTTTAATATATATATATATATTTTTGATCACTATAGGTAGAAATCGGGAGAGAGACTTGAGAGGACTTAGTCTCCACATAAAAATTGTTTAAAGTGGTCTTAGCCTCCTTAAAGTATACGAAGGCTATCTATCCTTCTATATAACGACATACTATAAAAAAACAAAAAAATAACCGTCATGTCGCATGAAATTATATAATGAACATAATAAGTAGTAAAATTTATTTAAACAATACATTTTTTTGAAATATATTTAAAATATGCAAAAATATGCAAAATGAAATGTCGTGATTAAATATAGTCTGTAAATAAATAATCCTACTCCGCTATGTCCTACCACATCCAATATGGCATTATGGATGTGCAGTTATAGGCAATTATTCGAGACAATAGTCCTGAACGACCCAAATTGCCTATATGTATGTGGTATATGTGTAATCTAAATTATTATAATTAATTTTCTTTAAGTTACATTATAAAAACTAAAGCTGTTTGATAAAAAATTGTTATTTAACGTCAGAATATCCTAGTTCACGAAATACGAACTTCAAACGCTAATCGAAAATGGTTGTAGATTTATTTTCCACTTTCTTTTTTTAATTCAAGTACTATCTTCTTATGAGAAATGTTGGATTTTATTTTCAATCTTTTAACATATATTTTTTATCAATAGATTTATAGAAAAAAAAACTTAACAAAAAAATTTCAAAAATTTCAATACATATAACTTATAAAGAGATTAAATATTTTAAATAATATACCATGTATGTACCTAAAATTATAATATAAATTTAGTGAACATTTCAAGTTTCTATGGTTATTCGTTTTTTAATTATAGTAAAATAATCAAATGAATTTTGTCAAAAACTGGTTTTTATATAAAACTACCGTTTTTCCTTAAATAGTTTTTTGTTTTTCCAAATTATTATGAAATAAAAACTGGCGATTTTTCATTTTTGATTCTTTGAAGTACAAACTAGTTTTATCTTGATACCAAAAATCGCCTACAAAATTGAATATTGAAGTATTTTTACTGTACCAAAAAATGGTAACATTAAAAAAAATAAAAATCACACACATAATTTTAAAATCAATACATTTATAACTCAGCTCAGAACCTAAAAGTTTTAAAACAAAAAACAGTAAACATATATAATATTAAAATGAAAAAAATTAACAACACTTAAATATAAAATAAGAGTCTACATTGGCGTTTTTCATAATAAACGCCTTAATGATATTAGATAAATAATTACAAGCGCATAATATTATAGGAGTAAAGAACGAAGCGTGGGATCTGGAATGTCTTTGAGAAACTTTAAAATTAATTAACGACAAAAGGTACAGCTGGAAAATCAACTTTGCAAAAGTAACCCATTTAGGAACTTTAATCCCAAAGTTACTCTAAGATTAATCAGCGAATTTAACTAAAGGAATGTATGCATAATCGCATAATGAGATGAGCATGGAAAACTTAAGAAATATCTAGCGATTCTCAAAAATCATTGTTACAGTACCCTTTTTACTTGTCACGGAAAATTTAGACTTCAAATAAAAGTACCATACTCTATAGCAGATTCCCAAACTGTGGATCGCAACTATATGTTTGGTGGGTCGCGAAAAGTTTTGAATCTAAGTTTATATGAGTACCTATATGATATAGTATTTTCCGTGTAACTATATTGTAAAATATGTATTGCTTTGGTATAGATGATGCTGCAGTTTAGTCCCCATCTGATTATCTAATTGTTTTACCATTAATGATTATTTAAAAAGATTTTCCAAAACTGGTCGTTCCGTAAACAGTTGGAGAAACTCTGTTCTATAGTATTGGACTACATTGCTATTACTAAAATATTACATATTTCCTGCATGATATGCATATAATTTAGCAACATAAAAATAAGGCGTGAAGTCGTTGGCGGGCATAGCCCGATCGACTTTAATTTCGGTGCGAAACAAATTTGGCAATCGACCCCCGCAAAAATGTCCGCCAGCGAGAAAATCGTTCTAAAATCACATATGAATCTATCCACTCTGGTTGGGGGGGGGGCTGGGAAATGCGCTTTTGTCAAATACACTCGATCGGTCGTGGCGATTACCATATTATTTTAGTATGTATACTCAACCCATACGTATCGCCTAAATAATAACGGTTAAACTTAAACGTGAAACATATCGAAACTGTTTATGGGTACGACAAAACGCAGACCTCGCATCATCATAACGCACAACCTTCGAGCGCCGCCGCCGCAGTTGCGTAAAATGACGTGGTCGCAGTCCTAACGATACGCGAATATTCCCCCTCACATCACTACTCTGCCAAAGTGATCGGACACAAGCCGGTAGACAGGCAGAGACAGAGAGTGAGGTACGAATAATAATGAAAATATAATAATAATCGTCGCAAAACGTCGGCCGCGAAACGCGCGAATAACGGTGAATAATATATACCGCGCTATAGGTTTGGACCGGGATGTGTGGTAGGGAGGACCTGCCTTAAAAAAAGAAAAAAAAATTTTCGGATTTCTTGGTGCCGCACACGCGTACAAAAAATCGCGGTCACGGGCGAGGTTCACTATCGTGTATATACGTATTAAAACCTACATATATATATATATATACACCGCACTGTACACATAAGTTATAAAATATTTTATGTGCGCTTACGTCGCTTATGAAAAAAAAACTGTTACCGCACACGTACAACAAGTGGTCGCTCGAGGGCATAACGTCACTTGTATACCTACAATGTACAGGGTGATTCATAGAAAGAAAAAACCTTTTTTCGTCGTAGTTAGTGAGTTTTTCTTGCAGTTTTTTCCACATGTCCGTTCATTTTTGGCCACACTGCAGTGTACAAGAATGTTTTTAAAATTAAAAAAACGTAGGCTTTTTTTACGAGCACCGAACTCTATAGCGTTAATTAAATATAAAGCACGTGGTTTGTCGTTTGAAACGAGTGAGAAGAAAAAAAAGTTTACATATGGCATTATTTTGATGAGTATATATTTTCCTCTATATATCGTATAAAACAGTATCGAAATAATGTTGCAACCCGACAAATGGACCACCCTATACATTACGTATATACGTGCGTGATATTGTGTTCACGGTGACTGCGTTTTTACGAGACGTTTCGAGTACATGCCTTGATGATTGGGCGCACGTGCAAATATATGGTATTGGTTCGAGAAAACGTTATATGCAAAAAAAATAAGAAACAAACCCGCCGAAAATATTTTACCGTTAACCGGTCCCATGGTCCTGCGTTACATAAAATTTCGGTCTAACATAACCTTGGGTATCTAGAAAACCACATTAGAGGTTAGTGGTAACAGTACATAAACAAATATAGGTATCTAAATTACAATACATATATTATATATATTATACAATAAATAATTATATATAGTTTGGACGTAAATGACCGAATAAGTAGGTAGGTATATCGATTGAAATGTGTGTTCGAAAAAAACGCAAAATACGAAATTAAATACTTAAAAACTATATTATATAACATTCAAGAATCACAAAAATTAAGTCCTACAGTCATAAAAATAGGTATTAGAAATCATTATTTGATGCTTTCATGTATACATGACTATATTATATGAGTGAATATTATAAATTATTTTAAATAATATTATATGATACATCTTTTTTATAAAACTAAAATGCGTAATCGGTCTTATGTGTGTGTGTGTACAGTATAGAAATTGTGTCGACTATAATACGATTGCATAGTTTGATGTTAGTCGGTGAACTATTCTATGCACAGACACATATCAACAAATTATTTCACTGTTCTCGAGGGGAAGCACGTTTAGACCAAAAATATCAAATTTTGATGATACTAAAATATGTCATACATTTTTAGTCAAAAGGTTCTGTAGGCTATTGCAAAAATGGGTATTACGAGTTAACAGTTAAAGTTAAATTACTTTATTTTAAAAGTAACTTCTAACTTAAAGGTTAAATTGGTGTTCTTAATATAGATTTAAAATATATTTTGATTCGTAAATTAATATAGAAACAAAAAATATATAATATAGAAAATATGATGAATGTATTGAATTTATAATAATTTTTTTTATTTATCTGCCATAACCTTTTGGAGAGATAAAAATTCTGAATGCAGTGTCTCGTCATTTTGTTATTTATGATAAAAAGTGTTTAGACTCAGTCAAATTTATTTCTTATGAGCGTTTGTAGTTAACATTTTTTATGACATTAAATAAAGTAAATTAACGATTTCTCATTGAAAATTTTTTTTATTTTTTTTTTTTGATTCAAAAACTAATAACTGTAGATAATTTTCACAAATGTTTATTTTATCATTTTTTATACATAATAAAATTTTCAAAGTCTTTTGACTCGTTTTGAACAATTTATATAAATTATCAATTTTCAATTTTTTAGTTTTTTTCTATATACGCAGATTTAATTTTTTTTATTTAATCAAAAAGCTTGAAAATTTGATACAAAGTTCATAATTTGTTAATATAATAACAATTGTTTTTCAACAACTATTTGTTTGGTATTTTGTATCAGAAATACAAATACGAGATTCTTTTATATGCTTCTAAAGTACAATATTAATAAAATACATCAAAATTTTGAAAATTTGCAGGTTATTTTGTAATTAAAAATGCATAAAATATTTAATTTCCATAGCTAAGGAATGAAAATTTAAAACAAGGTTTCTCCTTTCTCATAAGTAGCTTATAATGTAACCAAAAATATCTAAAAAATATAATATAATTACAATTTTTTTTTCATAAATATTTTGTTCAAATTTGGATAAAACTATATACGTAATTATAAGAAGAATAACGATTTTAGTTATTTTATTTAGTTTAAAAATATTATTCTTGAGTACATAAAACATTTAAAGTATTTTGCAATATTGTTTATACATAATGATGTTTTGAAATGCAATTTTTCTACAAACATATATTCAGTCTACTGTTGTACCTATAATTATTAATGTCTAAAAGTAAAATAAATTACTTTAATATCAATAATATTATAAAATATACTTAGTAATATAGGCTGATGAACCGTCTTCACTCAAAATAGTTTTTGGGATACAATGATATAATATCATTGAATTCAAATTTAACACATCATTACATTGACTCATTCAACACGATAACACCTACTGTACATAAGAGTGGTACCCACACTTTTTTTATATATATTAGCTGCCATATTTTATTAAGAAAAAATAAAATAAAATGAGACAATTATTTATTATATCCCTTTTGCTTTGACGGAATTATTGTCACGAATTCCCCTCGACTTTTAATAATTCCATATAAAAAGAGAAATTGGATAAAAAAGGATCTTGTGAGACTCTATGATTTTACGTGAGACTAAATTGCTTTACAACGGTGAATAGTCTAAATGAAGTTTAATATAACATAAATTGCAATAAGGATTTTAATTAAAATTTTAAACTACAGACCATTCGAGATTTACTATACTTATTAAATATACCTATAGGTAACGACATTAATCTTAATTAAAATGAAATAAAATGAGAAACATAGATTTGTTCATTATACAATAATAAGTTCTTTCACAGAAGTAGGTATTGAAAAGTATAAAGAACATACTTTTTCCCCGTTTGTATATAATTGTATGTTGATTTAATGTAAATACCTACCTACGTTTTTAATTTCAAACGACGCTGCAGGGATTTATATTTAATATGGAAAATTATTTGTAAGTTCATTTTATCACAAGTCACTTCTGCCGGCCTACAAAAAAACTCTAAACTGAACTTTATACTATAAATCGCAAAAATCTTTATTCGTTTTAAATAAAAATTATTTGAATGTATTGTAAAAATAAGACATTATAGAAACAACACAACGTAGATAATAAAATTAATAGACATCTATTAATAAAAACAGAGTTTTTTAATTTTAAATATCTAATTGAATCAACATAGTTATATAATAACATATTATATAACATAATACAGCAAAATAGCTCGTTGAATGATAGCATGATATAATACTTAAGTTTTCAGTGATATATTATAATTATACTTG
Organism: Pentalonia nigronervosa; assembly: GCA_014851325.1. Lineage (NCBI taxonomy): Eukaryota > Metazoa > Arthropoda > Insecta > Hemiptera > Aphididae > Pentalonia > Pentalonia nigronervosa. The sequence continues at coordinate 8,548 of JACXSJ010003509.1, read as the reverse complement.
GTTAAAAATAAATGCAGATATTGTTAGATATGAGTATAGTTTTGACCAAAATATATATGCCATCAATTATTAGTAATATAAAATAAATATATTTATTTATAACCAATCACTTATTGAAAATATTAAAATAAACTTATTTCGATATATATATACGAAATATATATAATTATGTAAAATAGACCCAAAAATTGAAAAACATACATACCAAATAAAATATTCTTAATAAAATGAATAAAACATATAGTCCTTAAAGTCATGACATAGGTACATTTTCAAGCGTTTATCGGCACGGGATGTGAGGTTTCGACTTAAATGACATATTATATCAGAATTTAAGAACAATAATTGTCATAACAAAGCCGGATAGGATATCAAAACATTGTTTTGGGCCTTGGGCTCAGGCATTCATCCCATTTTACTCACTTTGGTTATAATTATTAACGTTGTGCTAATCTAATAATTGCTATTATTATACATTCGAAAGTATTAATGATTGACCAGAAAAACATATATTCCAACACCTTTCCTCAGCAGTTTATTACAGTAAATTTAAGATGTTTAGAAAATGTATGTAGGTAACTACTAATAAAATATAATTGATTAAATATCGAACCCACAAATCATGGTTTATTACACTTATAAATGTATAATAGGATCTTGCATTTCTGAAAAATATGTAACTAATGGCAATTTTTATACCGACAGGTTACAGCAGTTAAATAACAAGGTTGAATTTCAAAAAAATTAATTAGAAAACACAGCGCTAACGTGTGATCCATATTATAAAAAAATAGAATAAATTATATAGAATAGTTAAATGTATATCATAAATTTTAAATTATTAATTAATAATTAGAAGTTAGAAGCAATTATAAAATATAATGTATAGAACAATTTTTAAATTTTATATTTATCTAATGACTAGAACTATGGACAGAAAGTGATGATTCATTAATTAGTGATAAAGTATCAGCCAATAAGAATGCATTAATTTATTGTCTTCTTTCTATAGGCTTTCTATAGGCTATCTAAATTTAAGTATTTTCTAATAAAGTCAACTTAACTTTGTCTCATATGGCTTAGTAAATTATGATTACAAATTACAATTATTAACCATTTTAAATATTTATGAAATCGACATTTTTATTCCTTAAATATTGAACTCGATTAAATTATGTTATATTCTAATGTTTTGAAAATGAAAAAGTGAACACAATCCACCGAAGAGACGTCTAGTGCTATAATAAATTGTGAAACCTAAGATTTTGATTTGATAAAAACAATTCTAGCTTGGAATCTTTAGATTAGAATCTTAGACACTGAAAATGAATATACGATTTAATATAATGTATAGCAGTATATATAGTATAGGTATATGAATATTATTCGCCAAGCTTGTGAATCGGGATATAAAAAGAAAATTGCTGATGTCTACGAGTTGGGTTGATTTTCCCTAAAACTATTGAAAAAACGATTCGGCGTAACACAACCGTCGTTCAATTTCGAAGACTCCGTTTATGGCGTATAATATCAATGAAATATATATCAGGCTTGTATCATGTATATATAACTATTATTACATATTGAAGGAGAAGTGATAAGTGAATTTTATTTTGTTTTTTTTTATTTCCACGAATATTGTTTTTCGAGATAGAGTGGGAAAAATAACAAAGTGAACGCATCATATTGTAAAACTCAATGCGTTTGTCACTCGACCAAAAACGAAACATAAATTAAATTGATTCTTGAGCGATTTAAAAGTTAAAACATACAATGGAAATTCGAAATAACAAATATAATATTGTATTCGGTGGAAATATTATATAAGACAATATTCAGAGTATTTTTATCAGACCGTTTGAGAATCATCAATATAAGGAACAAGAATTCCGTAATATTACCTATGGATTATTGTGTATGAAAAAATACTCTTTAAGTCGTTTTTTTTTTATAAAACCTTGATAACTCAAAACCTCGAAAAGTCAAAGAAAATTATATTTTCTTCGAATTTTGACTTATCAATGTTCCACTGTATGTATTTCTGATTATTGCACACTAGTACAACACGATATACCTAGTAAACCTACCGTCTTCGTTGTTGACTTTACCGACGACCAACTGATCATTGTAAACAGCTTTAACTCCACAATTGTACCATTATTTAGATTCTAATACTTTGTCACTCTTCCAAAAAACTAATATAGAAAATATATAATGTACAAATAAACGAAACAATGTTTATCAATACACCTTTACAGTCCACAAGAAACAACATCGAACAATCCACTTCACATAAATAGCCAAGAAATAACTACCTATTGCACAATATGATTGTTACTTGTCGCAATGAATTCAATTAGACCAAAGTATCTCATGGTTTCTACACATTACGCAATAAACTCCAATCCCTAACCGGGTTGTTTTTATATGAGTGAAATAGGGGATGGAATCCCTTGACATTTTTCCTGTAACTATCGAACGTACCAACCGTCTATTTAAAACAACATAATAATAGGTACACAATTACATAATATTTTATTTAATAGTATTTCTTAATACTAAATAGGTGGGCCTCATTACTATACCACCGATATGAAGAAATAATTAAGCACTCCCGCTCCCAAAAAAAAAGAAAGAAATCCTAAATATTCCTCTAGCTTCAACTTCCACTTGCTTTCACCTCCATTAACCTCAAAACTTATACTAATATATCTACCTAACAACTAAATTACTATTATACAAGCTTCTCCTCAAATCCATTGGGACTTAGCTATGGATTCCATCGTTTCCAATTTTGAATGCACCGTACTATTAACATAGTTATATAGGCATGTCAAATAATACACACAATAACAATTTTTCATTTACTAAATTTTTGACTTATGACTGTGCTATTTAAACAAAAAGTAAAAAGAATATTAAGCAACCCACTGTTTAAAATTTATGACGTCACAAGTAATGTAAATTTGATAGTGATTATAAGTATATTTTTTGTTCAACCACGGGAAAGAATCCTACGAGTCACACTGGCCACGGGAAGCTCATCTTTACATATCGAATGATAAATTATTTTATTTTGTCTACTGCATATTTTTAATTATAATTTCATAAAATGTCCGTAACACAGACATTATATTTAAAACGAAATATATTTCGATTATAATGATATTTTTGTACTTAGTTCTTTTTAACGCGATTATATGATTCTTTTTCGAATACTTCTCCGTCCACATATTTTTTTTTTCTAGCAAAATTAATCGTGGGTTGTAGCAACAAAAAGTTTTTTAATAAAATACAATTATATATCTTATACACCAAACTTTTGAGAAAACATATTAAAGGTTTCTTTTTCGTGATTGTCACTAATATAATATAATGCATTCTGCAAAATAAAAAAGTATTGTTTTTTTATTCACACATTTACATAGACTTCAAATGAAATTGGCTATGCTTGGTTGAAATGTGAATAAAACTTTTTAGCCGGGATCAACTCTTATTAGTATATAGTTAATAAAAATAAATAATAATCATGATAAATTCAAAGCGTTGAAATGCTTTGAAAGTTTGAACTAAATTTAATTAAACACTCTTTACGAACTCCACACGCGCAGAGAGTAGGTATCTATTACCTATTTTATTATATTATATATTATATTACTATACACACAAAAAGTAATACACATTTTTTGAGGTATGTGACTGTGACAGCTAATGTGAAATTTATATTTCTTTGTGCTGTCGCTGTCAGTGCCATTGTATCATTTAATATGTCATTTATCTTTGCATATGAGCATAAGATCATTGTGCGCACGACACGTGCGCACAATAGTCTGTTGTGTAGAGAGAGATGCTTACTGTTTAATCTAATTATTCCAAAATATTTTTCTGGTAATATGCATCTACCTTCCCCCGCACACACGCAACCAAATTCATCACTCCGTGATACTCGAGTCGCAGACCTTAGTCGAATATTCCTTTGCATGATATTATAAACACTGATTTGGTCGTTATTAGATAATAAAAATATTCAGTTTCCTTGCTGCGAACAAATATTATTACTTAAAGATTACAACAATTATTGTTAAAATAATAACTATAAAACAAAAATTGAATACAAATTTTTCAAATTTTTGTCATAAAAATTTACCATAATTGATAATATGCGTGATTTTGCGACTAAATTTTTAATTTTAGTCTTCGCACACTATGAAAAAAAAATGGTGAGGTAAATGAAAAATATTTTGAAAATTCGGTACAAGTATTTGCATATTTTATTTTATTTTTTCCGAAACATTTGAAAACTTGTATACAAATTAACGATTAAAATCTGCTAAATTTGTATATTATAATATTTACGAAATTAGCAAATGTATATGATGGCGAAATTACGCTCAATTTACAAGACATTAAAATTAAACTATTAAAGTATAATATATGAAAGCTATTAATTTCATAGGAACTATTTTTAATATAGGTGCTAAATATTATGTTGGTAAACATATAAATAAATAAATATTTTACTGCTTTTTCATGTATGTATATTTCAATCTTTGAAACAATACTGCATAATTACGTGAACTGATATAGAAAATGCATTTCAAATGAATTAGGTACATGTAAACATATAATATTATATTATGAAGCACACAGTATTATTTTTATTAAAATTACGTTGATAGGTAGGTACCTAAGTATAACTACTTGTGTTGGACAACAAGACGGATACTTAAAATAACACGATTTCCACAAGTCACAAGTCGTAGAATAATAATTACATACCTATCAAACAAAATGAATTCAATCTTGAAATATACATATTAAATATTGATTGCCATTTATAAAGTGGTATAATGTATATGACGATGTATCATAATATTCGCTTAAGAAAAAAAAATACGATTTAATGAACAATGACATTTTTGCAAACGGGATAATAAAATTATCAGTACGAGTTTAATTTAATATTTAAATCGTTGTATTATTATGCGTTACTCTAATTGCATACATACTCACGCAGACGTGCATTCCTTAATATTCTATAGCTGTATTTGTACCTATGTAATATGTGTAATGAGATTAAAAAACACTTACATAAATGATCAATGGTATACACCTCACTGGCACCCCAAATCAATCAATCATTTATCATATTATCATAATATATTCATTTTTTTATTTGCGGAGAAGACATCTTTAACATATATATATATACCTATATTTCATAAACAAACTGAAATATATGACTAAACATTACGCCGTTAATCGATCAATGCGAACACATGATGTACACATAAAAACTGTTTATACCGTACCTACCTGAAAAAACACAAACAAATTACATATTATAAGCGTGTAATAATTTCTCTACGGCATCTAATTGACTAAAAATACCTAGTAGGTAGATAATATCGTTCAATAAATTAATACCTATAAACCTGTATTGAATGGCTACAGTCGATGTTCACCAAAATTGACTCAAAATACATATAGTACATGTAAAATTTGCACAAGCACATTTGAAATGCTTTTGTGATTTGCACTAAAATTCAAATCGATTATTTTTCGATAGGTACACGTTTCGATAGGAATAAGATTATGAAAATAAATAAAGATATGAAAATCTAATTACACAAAATATTCCATTTTAGATTTTGCGTGATAATTTCACTAACCTATTCACACAGTTCTATGGTATGTCAATGTTGACTTTAAAGTTTAAAACTACCTAATAACAATAATATATAAAATCATATAATATTATATTATAATAATTAATAATATAATAAATGCATTATGTATGTAAAAAATTAATAAATGTGATATAGAATAATAACGTGGTTATTACGGGTTGGATATGAAACTCAGAAATGATTATGCATTAGACGGAGATAGGTGACTGTGAATTAAACGTAAGGATCCTTAAGCAAAATATTTTCAATTTTGTAAGTTTTAACAACAATAAAAAAAAAACAAAGAGTGTATATATAAAATATCAATAATAAAACAGTTTTGAATACTATTCGACAAGATCGTTGTGTTTTTAGATATCAGTTATTATTATGTAATATATTATACTTATTGTACATGACGTGTTATAACGTCAAATCGTAAAGTTCGCGAACCTCTTTCACAAATCTGTTTTAATATACATGCATAGTAATTGCATTCATTTCACGAAACGGAAATGCTTCATTATATATATTTCATGAAACAGACACTTGAACTTTCTGTCACACGGTTTACATTATTATATTATTATTACATTATGAAACATAATATAAATGACGAACTGAACGATTCACTTCGTGTGAAATGTTCTGTTCATATGATATACCTAATTCATATAGAATTAATATATAACATTATAACTGTCAAAGTATTCCAATACTATTGTATCAAGCTATCTTCTCAAACTATTCCGTCAAGATTAAAATGGTTGTTAACTTTTATAATATAATTATTATTGTATAAAAACTAATAACAATATTATTATAAGTTAGATCAAGGCCGTAGCCAGGGGAGGAAGGGTTAGAGTTCAGACCTCTTGAAATGTTTTCCCAAGCTTATTAATGTTTTAAAACGTGCTAGTTAAAAAACATATTTATACTCTACCCCCACCCCCACCCCACCACTTGAAAAAAATCTTTTGCTGGTTACTGCCTTGAGTTAAAGTAACGGTTGAGTTGTGAAAAAAGAGCTATAGTAAACTAAGTTTGAACAATTATCTTGGCAAATGTAAAATCATTAATTGAACACATTTTGTATCCGTTTATTGACAATGCGATGTAAACAAAATATCATTTTCAAAATCATGAACATGAGATAACAATGGATATTGATGATGTGTAATATACTGATGTTAATAATATTATTGCATATTAAAGTGGCACCGTTTTTAAGTAAAATTTCAAAGGCCGCAACCAGCCATCCAGCCCCTAACGGTCGCACAAAATTTGGAAAATAAATATAATATGCCTCACGTGACGATCACTGCTCCGAATACTATTGCAAGTGGCGACCGTGCACAAATATTTATAATTCGATTATATGCCTCTGGTTTAATTTTTGCAGTTAGTCGCCCACGCAACACACAATGAAATGTAAGAGTTTTTTTTATCTTGCCTAATTCATCATATTTGTTGGTCTGTTGTGCATTTAAATACTTATAACATAATACAGTACATAATATTATCATACTATTCACAATATTGCATTATCCGATTAACATTCTACGCGATACGCTTTATTTATGGTGTTTGTGTAGTACAAATCGCATTATCTTATGCTTAGCCGCTTGCACGATATTGTAATACAGTACATAATAATATACAACATAATGATCTGATTACGGTTTTTAAAAATCGCGGCACTCGATGTTCCGGTTGAAATAACCAATACAATATCGTAAGTATACAAAGTATAATATATTAGAGCTAACAGAAACAATGTAAATTGTTACAATAATATATTACATTGGTTACCTATGCCATTGATTTTAAAATCAATGACTATACCTACAACTAATTTACACAGTAACTATCGTTTCATTATACGGTTTTGTTTCGTTTTTTTATTCCGATAACCGTGCAGATCGTGATAATCGATTATTATTATTCGAAGTAATTTCGATGTCTTGAATACATAACAAAATATTTATTGGTTTTTTTATCGTTATAATTGTTTAAACACGTCACCCGTAAATAGGTAAGTACTTTACCTTTATAAATGAGATATATACTTCAAATGTTTCAAGTAATCACAAATAATATTTTTAAATTATAATAAAATAACTAAAATCGTTCTTCTTTGTTTAAATACCTATCTAATTTTGTCCAAATCTGAACATAAAATATCTATAAAAAAAATTGTGATCATATTTAGATTTTTTGGTTGCAGTATAAACTCTCGTACATATGAGAAATCTTGTTTTAAATTTTCAATTCTTATAGCTATAAAAATTGAACTTTTTATACATTTTTAACTACTTACAAAGTAATTCGCAAATTGTCGATATTTTGATGAATTTTGTCAAAATTTAAACTTTAAATGCTTATAAAAAAAATATAAGGGGGGGGGGATCAAAATTAAAAAATTTGTTGGATATTTACCCGTAAACTAACGATTTATTATGGAACGATTTTCTTATTTTGATATAGTTCAGAAACGGATAACAGCAGATACTTGAAATTTTCACCAAAATAATATTTGTATTATGATTTTCTATAAATGAAAATATTTACAAATAATAAGTCAAATAATTTGACTCGTTTTGAGCGATTCATAGACATTTTTAGTTTACAATTTTTTTTTTTTAGTTTTTTCAGGCGGCAAGTCGTTACAATTTCAGCGATCCGGTGGAGGCTAAGCGGCTGCCGGTAGACTACAGCTCGGTTAACCTAACCTAACCTCAAGACGCTCCGGGACGTGATCGGCAAGTGGCTATTCAAAAAGGTTCAGTTCGAGTGCTGGAAGCATTACGAGCGCATACAATACGAACACCCGGACCATAACGTCGCGCAAAGGCCGTTCGACTATTACAACCACCTTC
>JACXSJ010003508.1:0-22891 GCA_014851325.1 Pentalonia nigronervosa | reverse complement strand
CAACTATTTTGTCATATATTAAATGACCATGTCAGCCGTCAGGCATATCAGTATGTCACCATGATGTAGTATGCCAAATAACAGTTGTCGGTTATTAACTCATTTCAACAAATGGATAAATAATGTACTTACTCCAGGACTAAAGTTATGAATTAATAAACTTAAAATTCGTACTGCAATTATTTACAATGTCTGATACCTGACGGTTGGTATTAACACAAGATTATATAAAATTATTTATTTATAAATATTTTATAATATAATCTGTGGTAGTACTCAATGAGACGAACTAACCCCATCCCACCGAAGTCACTGACATCTCTTCTGCCCTGAGTGTGTAGCGAAGTGAAAACAACATACTCTAGAAATTCGCCATTGCACACCAGTGTGGTTGAAAGAAATTCGCTGTACTAAATCGATTTAATTTTTTTCGACCATAATAACGAGGTGATCGAGGAACGCCGATCGAGATTTGGCCACACGTAATTTTTATTATTTCACCTCAATTAGCTATTAGCATTGATTTTAAAATATACTATATTATATTAATATATTCTAAAATCAATACTATTAGGTATTCCTTTATCACATAATAGATATTATATTATTATCACTTATTATTCAAAATTCAAATTGTTTTAATTGGTGTGTCGTGTATTCGCATTACTTCAGGATTCAGACTTCAGAGTTATTGAGTAAAGACTCTGTACAATTGAGTGAACTGACTGCAAACGTAAAACACTAATTCCCTATTTGAAACAACGGATAGATTTCTGAATATAAGTGCAACCATTTTTATTCGTCAATTGACTAAAAATACTTACTCATCAAAAAACATTGTGGCTAACTGGTTAAAAAAATGAACAGTTACAAGCAACTAATAACAATGCAAAGTAACTAAATGATCGGGTAGTGAATTAAAATTAAAATTTTTTTTTTTAGTATCATGGGTACTACACTAGTTTAATACTTTTATATCATACTAGCATAATTGTTTGGCAAGCAACACTTCTTAATTAACATCTTATGATTTTATTCATATTATACCTGGTTTTAGCTTTGACAAGTTAAAAAAAAGAGAAGAAAGTATGTTTAAAACTTAAGAAGTACTAGTTCAAAAGTTAGAAAATGCAAATAATATTGAATTACAGAAACTTGATATTTTTAAAAATATTTAACATAAATTAGTCTGTACCTATTTGTACTGTAATTATTTGTTTTTCATATTATTTTTTATTAAACATTATCATTATGCATATTATCTCTATTAATTAATTTTAAATATATTCTGGTTAATTAAAAAAAAAAAAAATTCAAAAACTATTTTCAGTATGAATAAAAATTATAATTATTTGTTTTTTATATTATTATTCTTGGTTGAACCAGCTGTAGTTTCTTCCTCTACCATATTTTCATGTATCATTTCTTCTGTAAAATTATGATTTCAATTTATCATTGTGTGTTATACTTATGTTATGCAAACAACATGCTGCAGTAATAACTTTACTGCAAAAATCTTTTTAATAAATATCCACATGTGTAGTTTTAATTTAATAAAGTAAACAAAATTTTAAAAACTTAAGCTTCCTAAATCTGCAAATCAATTTACCAAATGACTGTTCAATTAGTACTCTACTACTACTAAGTTAACGGTTAGTTTTTTTTTTTTAAGAGTTAAATGACCATTATTTTTATACAAGCATGAGACTCTTCATAAAAGGATAGGCATCATCGCCACGAATATGACATGATTATGGTTACAAAGACAAGTATTGTCAAGTATTTATTGGCCAACCAGCAAATGCATCAATAAACTTAAGTTCTATATCAACAATTCTCTAAATAAAAACAATAGTAAATAGTGTAGCATTTGAATAGTAGACACTTTATTCACAAAGTAATAGATGGCACTTGTTTTCTGTTACAAAACATATTTCTACCTAACTTAGGAATTTTGGTCCTTTTTTCCATGGAAATACCATTGAAATGACAGTCATCAATGCAACTAAATACATTAGGGAATGAGTTCATTCCTCTAAGATCATTAAAGTTCTATATATTTTTTAGAGCTGTATTTTCTGTGGGCCATACAATTATACTTCCAGCAACATTGTTCATAGCGAATAAACAATTAGTGATTATTGAAAAGATTATACTTTCTGCGATATTGAACCGATTAATTTTTCTAAAATATATTGGTATAAAATGGATACATTATTTTAATAGTGTTTACGCCTAAACAAGGATATTGTTTTTTCATATAAATGTGGTAATGCTGCAGCAGCACCGATCGGCAGTGATGCGTAGTAGAGTTGTGTTCGCGAATTTGACATATTATTCTTTAAGTCAAACGATTCATTTAACTGAACGATAAATAATTGAATCAGTTCACCAAAATGAACTTCGTGTTCCATCACTAATGCGTAGATGTTTGCGAACAGACAACAGTGCGAAGACCGTGAGTGCGGTCTTCATTATCACGTAATATTAGTATTTTTTCGTATTGTCATTATCCGTCTTGTGATAAACCGTTTTTGTAAAATTCAAACTTTTCTTATCGTCTCGAACTTCATAAAATAATGTACTTTTTAGTTTTTTGTAGTATTCATAATTATGTATACTTGATCAATGATTATGTCATTCATATTTAATGTTTATTCTGTTTTCTTTTGTCACCTCTCGAGCTGGACGGTTCCAGTGAATGGCGTATCCAGGCCTTTGTTACAGTCATAAGGCAAATAGCATCTCCATCAGGCCATACGTCGTATATTCATTCATCGTCATCCTCATATTATGTGCTTCATTTGCTGTGATTTTCTTCTGTAAGTATCGTTCATAGTAACTACATTGTTCATATTGTAATATTATTTTCCCATTTCAGGGCTGAAATTGATATAAAAGCACATGATTTATTTATTGCGGTGGATTACATGTCGTGAATCGTTCGTCTGAGCTGGTGGCTCATTAGACGCATGTTCTCAGGATTGCTACAAATTTTATTATTATATTGTATTTTTTATTGTAAAAATTTGTGCATCCCGAGACGGTAGCGTTTTGGTTTGAAGCCTCTAATGGACATCAGCTTCAGGTAATCGGCTGACAAGCCCCATAATTTTTATATTATTATTTTAAGACACCAGGCTATGTATTTTATTATTATTGTTATATTATTGTGAGCTACCAGACTGTGTATTTTATTATTATATTATTGTTATGAGTGCATGTAAAGTACAACCAGTGTAATAAAAATAAAACAATTAATTTAAGAAACAATTTATATTTATTATGCTTATTTTTTTTATATGTGCAATTAGCATAGGGGCATATTTAATTCTATATTGGAATAAAACATAAGCACATACATTTTGGTGACCTCAACGTGATCTGTTTCTTAAATCATTTGTAATTTTTTCAATTATTAATATTTATTGTAACACAAACAAGATTATCCTCATTAGGTTTATGTATTAATGTTTGGTATCTTGCATTACACTTGGTTTTACAGATAGTTGCCAAGACCTAATAATTATTTTTTAATATTTAATATTTATTTTTTCATTGATTTATACTCTTGTTGAAATTTTAACCTTTCTTATTATAATCAATCACTATAGCTCTTCAACATAAACATTCTTACTGCACAATTGAAACAACTAATCAAGAAATGATCATCAATCTATCTATCAATTTCAAACTCAACTTGCTTCCTTAAACCAATTCATTATTGATTTCAACAGTACTCAACAAAGTATCCAAGATATTGTTGTAGGAGATGAAGAAGCTTAGCGATTGGAGTTTGAGGACAACAATTTCACACTACTGGCTGACGTGGAAGACCTCATTTTAGAGGCCAAAGCTTTCATGTCCAAAATAATTCACATACCTCAAATTCTTCAAGTGGAGAATCTCTAAGACTGCCAATGGTTCAACCTCCAACTTTTGTTGGCAATCTAGAAGATTGGCCATCATTTTTCAACACATTTAATGCATTATTTCACAAAAACACAGCTAAATGATGCACTATTTGAAATCTAACCTATCTGGTTCTACAACTGACATAGTCAATTATGTTGCCATTATGTCAGAAAACTATAGTATTGCTTATGAAGATTTGGTACCCTAATATAAAAACAAAAGCTCAATAATACAAAACCATGTTTAGTCTTTTCTCTGTCTCCAAAAGTATACAGTCCTTTAGCTGTTAATCTCAAAAAATTGCATCACTGTGTAGTGTTTCATGTTTGTGCTCTTAAAGCCTTGGAATAACCAGTACAGCATTGAGATGCATGGCTTGTGAAGCTAATTTGTGGTTTATTTGATGCTACTACTACAGATCTGTGACAACTTTGCCAAGATCATAAAGAGTAGGCAGGTAAGTTGTCAATTCTCCATCAACATAATTAACCTTCCTTAATCAACATGCTCTCTAGTTCAGCACTTTCATTATTCATCAGTAAAGTTACTCAACGCACATCAAAATAAAAGGAAGCTGAAAAGTATCTTAAATCAACATTTAAGCAAAACCTTGATGGTTGATTCTTAGTTAAATTACGATTGTAACAAGATCCAAGAGTCCTTGGCAATTGTTATGCAATGTCTTTAAGAATTATTTTTTTAATCTTTAAACGATTTGTTAAGGATCCTTCACTTTCAAGCAATATAAATCATTCATGGATGAATATCTAGAGTTGGACCACATGGAAGTTGTCGAGAAAGCTACTAATCTTTTCGTGTACTATTTGCCTTACAATGCTGTGCTCAAGGTTGATAACTCAACAACTAAGATGCAAGTGGCATTTGGTAGTTTGGCTGACGCTTCATCTAGTCTTTCATTGAATGACATATTATTAAAGGTCCAAAGGTTTAACCAGACATCATACAAATACTGTGGTACTTTCAATTGTTTAAAATAGCCATTACCATAGATGTTGCAAAAATGTATAGACAGGTCTTGATGTCTCTTGATGATAGTGAACTGCAATAAATTATATATAGAGCTAGTCCTGATTAACCATTAAAGCATTACAAATTAAAAACGGTTAGATACAATACTATATCATGATTGTTCCTTACTACTTGCTGTCTGGTGCAACTTGCCAAAGAATGTAATGACCCACATATAAAAAGCGTTATTGGGTAAGATATTTTTGTTAATGACCTCATCAGTGGGGCTCAAATGTTTTAAAATGTACACTTTACTTCAAGCAAAACTAGGAAAGGCTGGTTTTGTTCTGAGAAAATGGTGTTCAAACTCCATAGCAATGTTGGAATGTATTCCTAATGCCCATGATGATCCTAACTTTATGGTGGAATTAAGTGAAAATGATGTAATCAGTATGCTTGGTATAATGTATCATCCTACCGCTGACAATTTTTGATTTACCTTAAAAAATTGGTCATCACCATTGTCCATAATTAAACGCGTCTTCTTTTTGACATTAATAGCGTGTATGATCTAATTGGTCTAATAAGCTCTGTGTTGATCAAAGGAAAAATTTTCATTTGACAATTTTAGAGTTTAAAAATGGGTTGATATCATGTATTATCCAAAACTTTGCAATCCAGATAATCAAACTTCCATTCAAATTTGCAATCTCTTGTGTCCATATCCATAACTCATCAAATTGTATGTAACTAAAACGTAACTATTCAAATCCATGGCTTTGTAAGAGGGTTTTATTGCTTGTATATATTGTGCTTACATGTTCAGTGATAACGGTACAAATTTTGTTGGTGCCAACAAGAAAATTCAAGCATAAATACATCAAACTTATAACATCAGCAACAATTTTGTCACATCATTAAACATTCAATGGCACTTCAAACCTCCAGCCTCTCTATATTTTCTGGATTTGTGGGAAGCTGCAGTTAAGTTAATAAAAACACATTAATTCAATATAACCAAGGGAGTGCTGTTGACCTATGAAAAGTTAACTACATTGCCTCATAAGATCGAAGCCGTATTAAATTCTAGATCCATGACCACATTGAGTAGTGATTTGAGTGATTATGCAGCATTGATGCTTGTCCATTTCTTAATTGGTGGTTCACTAATTCAACTTCCTGAACCTGTTAAAACTTCTAAGCCTCAAAATAAATTGAAACGTTAGCAAATGGTAAGATTTCAAACACAACAGTTCTGGAACACGTATTTCAAATTACAAGCGGGGTAAATGGCACACTCCAAGCTCAAAGAAGGTGATTTAATTATATTGAAGGATGATAATCATCCAATACTAAGTTGGAAGTTGGTCAGAATTACAGCTGTACATCCTGACGCTGATAGAGTAACCAGAGTAATTAGCTTATGTAATTCAATGGGGAAAGAATTTCAATATCCAGTAGTAAAATTGCCCCTAATTCCCACTCCAAAGACATCTCTATCTTTTAAACTATACTTAGATGTTTTATTTTTCTTCATTCTGTATTCATTAGCTAAAATAATATTATACAATTTAATCTAATAGATATAAAAACAAAACAATTAATTTAAGAAAATGTTTATATTTATTATACTTTTTTTCATATATGAATGCACAATTAGCATAGGGGCGTTTTTAATTCCATATTGGAATAAAACTTGTATGTGTGTACAAATATATATATATAGGTATATAATGTTAGATACATTATTTTAATAGGTTGTACTTGGATATAAGAATAAAGGTTAGTATTATTATCAGAACTGTGAATCTAAGCTTTATATAATTTTTTATTTCATTTTTATAATATTTATATTAAACAGTGTTTTACAAAGTATTAAAAATACTATTCAAATACTAATTTTAAAAAAGCATATTTAAATACTCAAATATTTTGATTTGATAAAAATATAAATATAGTATGACATAAACCAAATCATTTATTAATCACATTAAAATGCAACACTGTTAAAAATATAAATATTCATGATTTATTAATCTAAATAATTATAGTCCTGTACATTATTTAAATATCTAACCTGTATGTTTCAGAATTGACTATGTACTAAATAAAAATTAAAATCTGTTTTTCAATATTTATTGTAATTGATTCTTAACAAAAATAAGGACTTACATATGACATTACTACCTATAATTAAAATTGTACACATTTTTAAATAATTGACATATCAAATAAATAACATAAAATTTTTCCCCAATTCCTTGGTCAGACTTTACCCCTCTTCTACGACACCATATCTTTAACCTTTGGTCTGCTTACTGGCATAATCTACCTGCTAATTTCGCCTCCAAATATAAATCCATTGTACCCAATATTATTAACAATATTTGGTTCAAAAATGTATTGCTACCTAGAACTTTTATTGTTCAATTTAATCGTTTACGAATAGGTCATTACTTACTACCCTCACTCGCTTATAAATTAAATTTAAATGATTCTCCTTTCTGCACTCTGCACATAGAGGAATATATCTGCGATCTGTCCCATATCCTCTTCGACTGTCCTTCTCTCTCCATTAAACGTCAAAATTTAGTAAATTCTCTTAATTCCTTGAAGGTTTCATTTAATCTCCATTCCATTTTAAATTCTAAATCTGAACTGGTCATTGTTAATATTATTTCTATTATCCAGGAGGCTGGTTTTATTATCTGATATTTTTATTGTTTACTTTAATTATTTATTTTTGTTGTATTCCACTAACTATTATTATTTTGTTTCTTTCTATTGGTTGCTAATATTTTAATTTACATAATTGTTGAGCTAAATTTGTTAATAAAACCTAATTAAAAAAAAAAAAATAAAAAAATAACATAAAAACAAACTTGAACACTGTTTTTATTTAGTTGAAAATGGGATTTGAATTCTTGATCAGTTAAATAAGGTATCAATAATTATGCAAAACTGGATCTTCACCTTTATATTTTTATAATTTTTTAACTCTGCATTAAATAGAAATATCATATCTTCATTATCATCATCATTTATAAAATAGCTTTTTGCAAATGAACAAAGAAGTAATTGGGAAAAAAAAAGTTATAATAAATGCGTAAGTATGTAGATGTGTGAATAAACAGCATATATAATTGTATACATGATATATATTAGTTGGTTTATTATGCAATAAACAAACATTAATGAATAAATAAATAACTATTCCCGTCTGTTTGGAATGATATATGTAACTAACTAATATATTATTGAGTTAATAATTATGTAAATATTCAAAATACCAAATGTACAGAATATAATACCGAAAGCTCAATTCTAATGAATTATTGTTCTAAACTTAAAAAAGACTTTATTAATACTAATTATACACAAATAATAGAAAATATACAACATTTTAAAACTATACTAAATAATATATTTTGTTACAAATTTACAACAAAAAAATAATATTGTAAATAATAGTTAGATTGTAGACGTCTTTGGGTGATTTTAAATAGTTAAATTGTCTGGTAAGTGGTGATATTAATTACCAAATCAAATACTACTTACTAGTGTTTTACCATTTGAATTAAATGCATAATCTGTGTGACTGAACTAATTATGATCAATCATTATTATATGGCAGACGGGCAGAACCGGGAATTGAGATCACCTTGTATACAGTGCTCGACTTGGCAAAATTAAAGTAGGAAGACTCTGTTAACTATAAAAAAAAAGAGCGTCCCCATTACTTATTAAACGTTACTAAGCCGTGGGGGCTATGCCCCCACACCCCCTATTACCCCTCATTAAATCATTTAAAAAATATTTATAAGTAATCAACTTAAAAAAAAAAAAAACTGTAAATATTATATTATAGTATATTTTTGTAATATAAAATATAATAACAAATTCAAAAATAATCAAATAAAAAACAATTAATTTAACTATTTATTTAAACAGTTCCATAATTTATCATAGGTATGTTCTTTCTTATCTTCCAATTTTATCCTTTTTGGACAACAGTTTTCTTCTGTATCTCTTTTGCCACTTAATATCCAAGATTTAACATAACTACTTGGTATAAAACTGTTAGTGGGTGGACCTACACATTGTATTAATAACAATGATGAAATATTTTTAGGCGTTAATCCATTTCTTTTCCAAGTGACTGTATTATTCATGGTATTAAAACTTCTTTCGCATTCAGATGAAATTGCTACTGTATTAATTGCAACTATTAATGGTCTTAATGAGTGACTTAGAGACAATTTTTGTGTGTCCTTAAATTCACGAAAACCTCTAATGGTAGATGTTTCATCTACTTGAAATTTTTTAACCAACCTCCTTACATTCTTGTCACCATATTGAATGTCATGTTTATCTGGCCAATTTTGTATATTCAGTACATCCAAGTCTTTATGGAGCTCATCATATTTTTCTTTAAATACATTACCTGCTGTTGTTGAATGAGATGCTTGAAAAGTAAATAGCCTAGAACGCATGTTGTTGGCTAGACTTTTGAAAAACTGTCCTGAATTAATTTTTGGAACACTACGGTTATTTGGAACGTCTTTAAACATTAGTTTTGAATATGCATCAACCACTTCTTCTGTTTTTGGTCCATAATGTTCAGACATGGAATCAAACACACAAATTGCACGTTGAATATAATTATTTGCTACTGAAAGAGATATATTCCTATTTTGAAGTTGTAAAGATAAGTCTGCCAGTTCTGATAAAGCATCATACATTATGCCTAAAAAAAAAATAATAATAATAAACTTTAGTGAATAAATTACTATAAAACAAAGATTAAGTATTTCACCAAATGTGTACCTAAATTATTAACAAACTCCACTGATGTTAAAATGTTCTTCAGTCCATTATATTTGGCTTTTTCTTTTGACTCTCTTTGACTATCATTAGATGCATTGAAAAAATGATTATATAATGAAGTGTAATTATTAAAAACAGCCTTCAAAGTCTTCTCGCTAGATGCAACCAATCTAATGGTAAATATTTTACCAATATTTAATAATTTTTGCTCTAAAGATGTTGCACATATGCTTAATTCATTTCTATTTTTTGGCGATTGATGATACAACACATATAGTTTTTCAATAAAACTTTGAAAATGATTAGTTCCATAAACTTCTTTCAAAGTATCTGACACGGCCAATTTAAGCCTGTAGTTATAGCAATGCCACAGAATTATATTAGGGAAAACATTTTGTAGTTTAACACCAACACCTGATACTCTTCTCAACATGTTTGATGCATCATCACTAACGAAACCAACCAATTTTTTTTTAAATATTCATGGTTGATTCCATATTTTGATAATAATCGATAATAGCAGCATAAATTGTACTTGCAGATGTGTTTTATAATTAAATTATGTCAAAAAAGAAAGTTATTATGTCTTCTTCGTGAGCGACAATAGCTCTTAAGCAAATTACTAGCATAGTTTTGTTGTTGATTGTAGTAGATTCGTCCACAATTATACATAATTTTCTTCTATTATCTACTATATCTTTGCAAATTTTTTTCCGCATTTCTGAAGATATATGGTCTATTATGTTACTACAAGACTTATCAGTTTGCAAAATGTGACCCATTTCCAAACCATTATTTACATGGAGGTCTACAAGTTTGAGCATATCAGTATATGGCCTTTGATTTTTGGCAATAAAATATGCAGTTCTAAATATTTTTTCAGTTAATGCATTATCAATAGTTGAAAGATTCTGTAAATGATTTGGTATTACTTCTAACATACTTCGATTAATCATTTGTTAAATTTTTAAGTGCGCCCATGTGTTTTTATGTTTTGAGATCTTTTTCCTAAGACTTGTCTGCTGCTTACTAATATCATCACCGACTGCTGTTATATTACCATCACACCATTCTTTTAAAACATGCATTCCTTGTATTTTAATTAAATTTAAATTAGCCTTCTTACATATTTTGCAACCCAACTTTTTATTATGTATGTATAACCAATTATACTCATTAATAAAGTATTTAACTTGATTTTGATCCCAACAATCAGATGGTACTCCATCATAAGACAATCCACAATTCAATAATGTTTTTTGTTCTGGCTGGTTATTGAGTGTAAGATTTTTTTTTCTTCTTCAATTTGTACAGGCTCGATTTCATCTTCATTTAATTTTTCCAATTCCTTCATCATTAAAAATACAATGTTTTATTCAAACAAGCAAATACAAGTTTAAAACAAGTTCTAAAGCTGGCATTCATATTAAAAATTAAGCATTTAAATGCATTATAACAAAATAGATATGAAGTATACAATATACTAAGTTATTAATATGTCAGCTATCAATATTTATTAAATATGAATAAATTAAGCATTAAGCTCAAAATTAAGTTTTATTGCACCTAACCTAAATAGCTAAATAATATTTAAAAAAAAATTATTTCATTCAAAGCATTAATAGTACTATAGTATAATAAATGGGTAATACCTACTAGGCAAGTAATAAATAATAATATACTAATATGCAATATGAAATCAATAAAAACAACTTAATTACCACAAAAAATGTTTCATATTACATGATACATTTTTATTGTGATATATCTTTAAGTTCCATTTATTTGAATTCTTGAAGGTATTAAAAAACAAATTAACAAAATTATTTATCAAAATTAGTTCATATAAAAATTGTTAAATGTAAATGGTTAGGTATGCCTTAATTATTATTCATAAATTTCTCTTTTTTTCTAAATCAAAACTATTAATCTTAAATTATAGAGGTAAGCACCTTAAAAATGGGCATACCTAGTATACATTATTATTTAAATTAAATTATATAAGTTAAAAATGTAATTAGGTATACCTGGAAAGCAATATTTTAATTTAGTATATGCTTGTTTTCAATCTCTTAAAGAAAAAACCAAAGCACCACATTTTTATTTTTCATAGTAAAAATATTAATAACAGATAGCTGATAAATATATCAATATGTTTGGTACAAATGGTACTATATGACTAATCATCAGTATTTTACCTACTTGAACTTAATTTACCACTACCATTAGTTTTATTTAGTTAATTCAAATGCACCCCCAATGTTCAAATATGCCCCATCCTACACTATATTATATGCCATAAAAAAGAATTACTTACCAATTTTAATCTTTTAGTCAGGGGAGAGGACTCCTTTTCAGCCATAGGAGCTGGATCATCTGAATCAGAATTGAAATCAAGTTGAGTTTTGCTCTATATTAAGAAAAAAAGTTAATAAATATAATAATTTCGTAACTTAAATATTTACCTCACTTTAAAATATTATAATAACTGCACGTCTGTAAAGTGTATTTTATTGACTTACCTTTGTTATTCGAATAATAAATTTGTCCATTTTCTTCTTAGTGAGCACGGTATAAACAGACAACAGTTAACAAATACAAACAACATCCGTCATTTATGTGGTAAACCGTACAGTAACACAGTGTACAATGGAATAATATTTATTGACAAAATTATCATCATTAATGCACGTGACCGTGCATTTAAGCGATCGTTATTGATAGGTTTATAATTTTGGATGTATAACACAGACTTATATATATATATATATATTATAAATAAAAGATCCATGCAATGAAATTAAAAATAGATGTGTAAAATCTAAAAATAATAACCGTTCCTAATAAATTTAAAAACAAGGAAATATGTTTGGTATTATTGGTTATTCGTAAATAATGTCTATAGTACAGCTAGCATAGTAGGATACCTGTATACCTGCGTATCACAATTTTTTTTAAAAGTATACGCATCAATTATGCAGAATGATGCAGCGTCCCGTGCGTTCTCCTTAAAAATAAAAGTAGGGGTACGCTAAAATTTCTGAAAAATTAGTTAGGGGATTCCGTCCCCCTGCGTCCCCCCGCCAAGTCGAGCACTGCTTGTATATAGTCTTAAGACAAAATTAACATTAAAGAATTAAGTAATTTTAAAAAAATTCACAATTTTTGTTTACAAGTTAAGTTTAGTACTTTAAGGTTTTAATAACTGAATCAAAGTGTTCTATATTAAACGAGTGGAAATAATAACATGGCATTTTTTTTTTTTTTTAAATTTATTATCAATCATCCAACTCGTGCCGCGTGGCTACGTATATAGGCAACTAATGGTACACCACGGTCATCGAACGGTTCAATTGTTATGTTGTGTCCTATGTGAATCCGGCGAATAACAAAACCGCTTGTATTTCGCAGTATCGGTGGCAGGCGGAACAGCACGATCAGAATACAAACCACCGCGCTCGCTGGATTCACGGAGGACACGAGTTAACACTTTGTGCCGAATTTTTGTATTTCATACAGACGCTCAGCTGCTCGTCTAACGTAATATTGTAGTTTTTGACATGTCTCGTAGACTTTTATCCGTGAAAGTCTGATGTAGCGTTGTGTTTTTTAATTATATGATCTATGAAGTATCTATTGAATAAGACTTGGCGCTATATCCGTTGGTGACAATATAATATAATTCTTCAATTTCGACGGTTATTTTAGAAAAAAAACGAATTCTGATGTACTGGAAAATGTACCTATCACAAATATTATAAATTTCTTGTATTGGTTTGTTGGTTTATTATTTATTACGAAAAAAAAATAATAATAAAAGCTGTTTACACTATAGAGTGCATTTTATTTTCCAGTATTCATCAAAATCTTAAAAATTATTTTGTACTTAAACATTTATAAAATGTTCAATTTTCATAGCTAAAGATTAAAATTTTAAAACAAGGTTTTTCTCGTAAGTAATTAATAGTGTAACCAAAAACTCTAATACAATATTGTTATTATAAAATTGTTTTTTTCATACACATTTAGTTCAGATTTAGACGAAATGAGATATTTAAGCAAATAATAACAATGTTAGTTATTTCGTTATAATTAAAAAATATTGGTGGGTACATGAAACTTTTAAATTATTTTATTATATTTTTAACACTCCGTGTCATTTTTAAATGTTTTCGGCAAAAATTAATTCATCCTACTGTATAATAATAGTAAAACGAATTACTTAATATCAATAATATCATAAAATATACTTAGTAATGTAGGCTGATAGACCGTCTCGCTGAGATTCTTTTTTCGTATACCTAGGTACATTGATTTTATATCATTGAATTCAAATTTAACACATCCATTATAGTGACCCACTCGACACCTACTACAGCAGAACGTTACCAACGGGGCTGTCAGATTCTCAAAAATAGTTATTCTCATATTGTGGCTATTAAATTCTCGTATTTTTATTAAAATAATTTGTCACTAAAAAATCAATCATTGCATTCGCTTGAAAATTTAACTTGGGTACCTACACGTAACACATCATTCATTACGAATGGTACACTATACATAGCAACATTTATTTTTGTCAAAAATATTTTACGATTTTTTTTTGTCACAAACCATTAGAATATTATGTATATGTGAAAATGTTATATATCTACATAATACAAATTACATAATACATATAATACATCATTATTATGTATATATATTAAATGACAATTAAGTCTAGTACTGGCACGTATCGAAACGCTTCAATTTCTTCCTTGAGAATCTTGTTCATAAAATATTAGAATATTTTAAAAGATAAGAAATCAATGTAATATAGTGTGCCGGTCTATCGACCATCTCCACTTAAAATCGTTTTTCGTATGCCATTGTAATGGTCAATGGACAATGATAGCATTGATTATAGATAGTAATAGTTATACTATCTACAATCAATGGTTTTAGGCATAGGTACGTACTGAATTCAAAATTTCAAAACACACCCATTATAATGACGAAGATTAAGTAGATACAAGTATGCAACAGTTGACTCCTACTTCGTACAACAGAGCCCTATGTAAAGGATTTGAAGTCCTACCTTAATCTTTTTAAAGTTGTAAACACCATTACAAGTTTACAACATAGACATACATTTCATCATAATAAACCTATAGGAAATTATAAAGATATGAATGCGCGTAGAGATAAAACACATAACAATCACACACCTTATAAAAACCTTATATAAGCCTAATAAAAGGCTCAGATCATATGTCAAACCCACAAAAATTATTTTGATCTAAATAGGAAGTTCACTTCCAATCCTAGACCAACCTATAAAGTTTATTTCTTGGTTGAACGTTAGCTGTAGACAGTAGTCGCCGACTCTGCAAATCGTGATAGACATAAATATATATTTCATCAGGGTCGATTTGAATTATTTAATTATTCTATAGACAGCAGAATAGATACAATAAAGTTATTTGCCAACCACTGAACCACCGTTATTCATTTACTTATTATGACTAGGCAGTGGGCGTTATTACGTTAATTATTTAAGAGGACACTACGCCCGCATTTATTGTCCCTATTTTTCATTTTATAAGTGCGAAAAATATTAAAATGGCAAATTTACGATCAGCAGTTAACGTTTAATTTCGTTGGTTTAAATATTAAAGTGAATCGACCTGTCTATTATGCAACTTTATAATGAGAACATTATTCTTGTTCGTGAGTCGGTTTTTTACAATAACTAAATTTTTTTGCAAATTTTGCATAAATAAAAAAGCGCATTTAAAAATGCTCATAACTCACTTAAAACTGAATACTACTTATCTAATCTTACCGTAACTTTTACCTATCGTAAAATACCGACACACAAATAAAATTCTTACCATTAAGTTTCATAATACATTAATTCATTCCAATTTTTAAACTAACGAAATTAAACGTGAACTGCTAAGCATAAATTTGACATATTACGCACTTAAAAGTTATAAAACAGAGACAACAAATCCGGGTGTCCTCTTAATAATATTGTTTTGGTCTGTTATCTTTATTAACTCATAGATAGATAATGTAATGTCAATATGTGATAACAGTGGCGTGTAGTGAGTTTCATTGATAAAGAAGTAAGTTATTGGACTTGGACAGTGGGCAGTGGCCGGTGACGGTGATTGGTAAGTACTTGCCGTTTTTAAATTTTCCAGTTTTTTCGTATGTTGTTACTGGTTTCTAATCTTCTATGTTCGAAATTTCGAACATATTTTTAAATATTTCCGTCCACCTGTGAATTATATCACAAACCTCAATAATTTTGTTGCACTTTCAATTTTATATTTTATAAGAAGAACGAATTGGTAATAAAAACTGCTTTTATTATAATTTATAGATTAATCTATCCAGTAAATGTATGTACAAGAATTAATTTCAATTTTAAAAAGCTTTCTGCGTTATACAATTCTAGCCCAATAATTTCTCTTTCAGCATAAGTATTAAATAATACGTATATTAAGTGAATAGCTTATTTGTAATCACCAAATAGTTTAAATAGGTACTTACTTAGTTTTGATATAATTTTATTAACATAGTATAATTTATATTAAAGACAATAAGAGATACCTACTCAATATTATTATCTATATGTCCCCGCTTAAAATCAAATATTAAAAACACCATCTAAAATGATTTGAAATTAAAAATAGTAAAATAAGAACATCAGATTGTTTTTAGATATATAATATGGTACCTTATCTTTTATAAGAAATATTTTCTTTTTTTTCTGATCTCCGTTTGTATCACGATATATGTAAGCACATTCTATATAGTATATTTTACATAAATTGATAAATAAATGTCGTATATTTTATTTCAAGCATATATTAAAAGTTATTGAAATTTAAAATCTAAATATAATACCAAAGTAGTAAGAACTATTTAAACTTTATTAGATATCTTTAATTCTGTGCATCAATGACACTCATAATATCTAAATATCTAAATTACATAACTAATACATTAAATATTTACTATGTTTTAATTAGGTTATTTGTATATAAGTATGAATAATAATAATAATAATAATATAATAAGTGAATCTTCATAGTATCAAACTACTTTCGATTAATGTTATTATTTTATTGGATTAATACATTTACTGAGAATTATTTTTTTTTTAAAAATTAAAAATTGATAATTTAAAACTGTTGTGGATTATATGTTTTTGTCATATAACGGATTAAGTTTTTATAGTTGTCTTCATATGATTTTTTGCAAAGCTTAAAACTGCATAATCTATCTGTAAAAGTAAATTATGCTTTATAATATAAAACAATAAAAATAGTATACTCTTAAATACAAGCATAAATATATATTATATAGACGCATCATTTCAGGTGTCAGCTGTTGAGCCAAATATTTATATGCCATTTTTAAATCATTACCCGGCTTATAATATCATTATATATACATTTTTTATGCATTGTATATTAAATAACAACTAGAAATACAATTTTTAGACTTTGTTTTTGTTTTTGACATTTTGATGGGAATTATATATTTTTGTGATTTTTTACATAATTTAATGATTATAACTTTTTTGGTCATATCTCATGATTGTAATTTCTACAAACAACTACATTGTGCTATCTAAAAACTAAATTTTTATTATTATTTGTTCCTTTTAATATAGTTTATTGCTGTTATCAATTTTGTATTAGTTGTCAGTCAATTATTGAACTACAGCAAAAATGTATTTAAAAATTAAAAAAAAAATATAATCTTCAAAATTTGAAATACTGACTCAATATCAAATATATTATTGGTTACATATATACTTATGCTTTACTCTTGGCAGTCCAAAGAATGTGCCTTACAAAAATAGGTGCCAATGCACGACCTGCTCCCCTCAAAGTATTGTCTGATACTATATAAATATTATATTAAAATATTCACATTCGTGGAAATCCATTAATATTTCATGGAGGGCTAACATTTTTAATATCAATGTAAGTGGGAGGGTTTTTGATCCCACACAACTAAAGACTGTCTGTTTTAAGGGGCTTGTAGGATATTTGGTGTAGGTCTAAACCCTCTTAAGCCCCCTCTCCTCATTTCCATAATAAAATTGTTCACTTACTATTTTTCTCACCTCTTTTCTCGTTTAAATTACTATTTTTGAGGTTTTCTTCCTCATTCTCTGATTCATTATTTGTGTATTTAACAAAATATTTGCCGTGCATTGATGTCGATAATGGTTGATAAAAATTCTCTACTTTATCATTCCTTTTAACAGCATCTTGTTTATTTATATTCTATTTATAATAATTCAATAAATAAATAAAAAGTAGCAGGTATAATTATTGGTTTATTTAATTTTATTACTCAATGTTACCTCTAAAAATTGTTTAAATAACCAAACCATATTTTCATTTGACAATTTTGAATCATCAACAAGCTCCAATTCAGTTGAACAGATTACAGTAGTTATCAATATTTCCAAGACCAATATTTTCCACCAGTTTGTTGCCATTTTTTATTGTCTGTAAAAATACAATTGTCTTAAGTATTATTAATTTGAAATTTCTAATTGTATAATATATTGATACAATAATTTTTATTTCTATAATAATTTGTACCTAGTATTAAAATTAATTAAGATAATTATTAATATTAAATAGTATTATAATTTATGCCTAGGTTACTGATCGTAATAAATATTAAAACTAATTAGTTATAGATAGGTATGTGACATTTAAAATAAACAATAAGTATAATTAATTTTAAACTTAACTATATTAATTAAATCCAATTAAATTAACTTAATAAGAAACAATAATTAAATGTAAAATTCTTTATTATTTGTTATTTCAAATCTTGATTCAGATACTGCAATGGCTATTACAAAAGTTACTGATATTATGCAAAATAATGCCTTAATAAATCATTTAGCATATATTTTTGTTTTTTGGTTTAAGTCATAAAAAATTAAAAACATCAAATCTAAAAATAATTAAAAGTCTTGGAATAGTGAAAAATACAGCAAACAAATTAAACAAAGCTTAAGAAGAATCTGGAGTACTACCTAATAGAAAAAAAAGTAAATTACGTATTCACTAAAAATGTTGGTTTACAAAACATAAAAACTATTAGAGATATTCTTCTAAATGAAAACATATCAATGGATATTGAATTAATACTATCTGATATATCAAGTATGAAATTTGCTCTATTATCCTAGTCGATATTGAACACTCCTTCAGCTTTTATAAATAAGTTTTGAGACCTAATTATTGTACATTTAAATTTGAAAATCTCTAAATGTATGCTATATCAAATTATTTCAAAGAAGACAATACTGAAGATGAATAAATAAAATTTTAAAAAATGTATGTAATAAATGAATAAACCTATACGGCTATAATAGGTACTTTTTATATATGAACAATAATTAAAAATTAACGTAAAAAAAAAAAATGTTTTTGTTAAATATTTCCTGATTTTAATACATATTTTAACATTTTTTGTTACATAAAAATTAGCGCCCTAGTGATCAATATAATAAACGGTTATAGTTTCTGAGCTATATTTCAAAACAAATAGTTTAAATATTTTAACCCCTTAAGTTAAAAGACTAAATAAATCAATTGATAATGTTTCCAAAGATCAGTTTGTATATAATATTTGAATTTTTTTCTTTGGCTAAACTTTAAAAGATCAATTATTATATGACTAATAAGTTGCTAAACTATTGTTAACTTACTATCTATTTGATCAATTAAAAAGTATTTGATACTATGCGTTTTCGATTATTTTAGTAGGTATATTTATATTTTATTATTTCATTTTCATGGAGTATTAAAAAAAAATGTTTATGTTGTTTTAAAATGTTTTTTTTATAGTTAATGACAAAGTTAAATAAAATAGATTTCAGAAACTTTATCTTTAATCTTAATATTTATTATTTTAGTTTTCCAGTTTATGTCTTTTTTTATAGCTTTAATATGCTTTCAAATGATATTAATAGACAATAATTTTAAATGTAAATGTGCATATTAACTAAAACAATAATCATACATTATTATTTCAGATATTTACAAATGTTTGCATATTTATTAGTTAATCATAGTACATTTTAGTTATGGATCTAATTAAATACATCTATGCAGCTGCTAGCTATATATGGTTCATAACACAATGTTATTTATTTTTTTTTTTTTATGATAGTTTAAATCTTATCCATTACAGTACTTTTATCTTTGTCTATTATGACTTATGAGTATAATCAAATATTAGAGACATAAGTTAAATTAAGTTAATAGTTTTATATATTCAATGCCAGATTTAATACTTTTTAAATGTAAGATGTAATTTGTATTTAAATTAGTGCTCAAGCAAGTTGGTGGAAAGGCAGTAAAGTTTTGTCTTCTAGTTATTTTCAATAAGTTATTCAGAATTTAAGTCTTAAAGAATTAAAATGTTTGCATCCCTTTATTATTTAAGATTATGATTTCTGATTTAAGTAAGATGGAATATATTGGTTTACAATTATTTGCTTTTTTAGTTAGTTTTGATCACTATTATTTACATGGTATAGATAATTGTGGTTTTGATTATTATTTTTGCTAATAGAAAAAGTATTCTAAAAGTTTAATACAACCTTATATCCCTATTTTTTAATCATACATTTTTTCAGTTAGCACTTTGAAATGGTCTTTTTAAATTTCTTGTTGATTTTTTTAGATGT
This sequence comes from Pentalonia nigronervosa, assembly GCA_014851325.1. Classification (NCBI taxonomy): domain Eukaryota; kingdom Metazoa; phylum Arthropoda; class Insecta; order Hemiptera; family Aphididae; genus Pentalonia; species Pentalonia nigronervosa. Next base: position 2,454 of record JACXSJ010003508.1, on the reverse strand, counting down.
AAAATAATAGTATAGAAAGTTAATAAAATGTTCAGCGTGTCAATTTTTTGCCAATATTTGGTTTTTATAAATAAGTTTGTAATTTATTAATAAGTTTTTTACTAATTAAAAAAAAAAAATATTGATCTTAAAATTATTCAAACATTAATCTATTCATTATTAATATATATAAATAATACTAAGTATATTTATTTTTTAATTTGGAAATTTTTGGGATTTTGAAAATATTGTTATGTATGTTATATAATTTGAAGTTTTTATTTGTTTGAACTGTATCAGTTTAACTCTAGGTTAACTGTATACTCTATAATTACAAATAAAAATGCAAAAATATTTTTGAGTATAAAAATTTATTTTTATTAAGGATCAGAATCTGAATACTGAACATTTAATATATTAATGCTTATAGTTTATAGCTAATAATGTTAGAAATTAAACTTAAATATAGAAATAAATAATAATATTGAACATTTTATTTTAAAACACTTCCACCATGAGTGTATTCAATAATATTATACTATAACAATTTATCTAACATAATTTGAATTATTTAGGTAGTAAAGTTGATAAAACACTTAATAATAAATAATAAATTTGAAAAATTTACTAGATATTTTTAGAAGATAAGAGAATCTATAAATTATCTAAAGAAAATATTTTGCAGGCAATATAATATTCAATATTTTAATCTTTGTTAGAACATTTTTTATTTAAGCTTCTATTAATAGGAGACATTATCATATTGCTGGTATAGGAATGTTGAATTTTCTATCTTACTATTTGCCTCTTTTATGGTTAGTGTTTTATAATGTAAAACTACTCTTTTATTTATATTATTTTTAATTATGTTTATATAAAATTAATTTTAAATACCAATTTGTTAAAAATACAAAATAAATGAAAGAAATGAAAGTATAATATAGTTTTAATTTTGTTAAACAATTCAATTCAAGCACGTTGTATGATTGTTTAATTATATTTTCATCCTGCTCTTTTTTTTCTAATCTTGCTGTCTGTTAAAAAATTAAATAAGGATATTAATTTGGAGTTTATTGTTTTTTTATTATGTTACTACGGATATTGTTAAAAATTAAATCTCCTTAAATTTCTTCTATAGGTACTTATTATTGTGAATGTATTTTATAAGTAGGTAGGTAGATAGGTATATAAAATATATGTAGGCTTATTACAAAAATGCAAATTAAAATAACAAGTTTGTCTGAAATACACAAATAGGTAGTTTATATTTCTTGGTTTGTATACAATGAAAGATTATTAAATAATATTCAGTGATTTTTTAATTTTATAAAGTTATGTTTGGGTATTTTATTCGGATTCAGTATTTATTTAATATTTGTTTTATTAAAAAACAGTTTTTCTAATTGTTTAACTTAAGAAGTGTCTATCGTATTTACATTTAATTTATTAACGTCTTTATTTTTGCGTAGTTAATAGTTTTTCGAGACTTATTTCTAGGGCTATTAAATTGTTACTATTTTTGATTTCGAATGGAGCCATGAATGTATTTTATGGTTTTACAATTTGTATTTTTTTTTTTTGTCTGACATCTTCTTTAGGGACAGTGAAATGTTTCAATCCTAAACTTTAAATGTGGTTTCTGCTAGTAAATTTGATCTAGCTGGTATTTTGGCTATACATTTCTAAAAATCGGGAATTTATGCAAAACCAAGTGTTTAATAACATTAATAACTGTAGATACTTATTTTTTTACCAAATATTTAAATTAGCATTTTCCAAATACGATATAATTTTCAAAATATTTTGGCTCTTATTATATGCTATTTACAGACATTTGATGTTTAACTTTTTTAATTTTATGTATGCTAATTTTTTTTTTTTGTTATGTTTAATACAAGGTTCTTTATATACTTTTTTTAAAGCAATTAAAAAAAAAAAAACGAAATAAATATATTATTACATTTTTTTTTTTTTTTAATAGACAATTTAAGTTTTAATTTTTACAAAATTAGATAATTTTATATTTTAATGAAAAGTAACAATTTTTCATATAATGGTTTTAATTATTTTGTAGTAATTTAAAAATTATTAGTCACAGGAACTTGAAATTATTCAGTTTTTGACATGATGTTTGTTTATCTATAGGTGTTATTATTTTTATACATAATGCAATTTTAAAACATTAAAAAAAAAAAAGACTAATTACTATTTACACCGTTCTAATAAACGTGGCGCGTCGGCATTGACTTATAAGTCAATAAAAATAATATAGGATATATTATAAGTAAAGACCGGATTTATATGCATTTTAAATTGTAAAATATGCATGCAAACATGCACTAAAAAAAGTCAAAATATGCAAGGAAAAAATGCAAAACATGCAAAATAAAATTTCAATTTTATATTTGATTTTAATTTTGCAGTGATAATTATTTATTAATTTTATTACATTTTTCATAAACAAAAAGTTACATG
>JACXSJ010003507.1:0-22892 GCA_014851325.1 Pentalonia nigronervosa | reverse complement strand
GACGTAAATTAAGGAATTAATGTTAATGACTAGTCAATAACGATATTTCCGATCAAATTAGGCAGTACACGATATTGACTAGGAAATATCGTTAATGTCTGTTATTGTCAGTCAATGATGCATTTAGAAAATAACTCTGGATTTTTTCAGGCATAATTGATAAAAATATAAAATAATTTATTTGGTTATTTATTAGGTAAGAGTACCTATACCTGACGTGGATAGAGCACATGGCTCAACTCTTAATATTTTGGCGGTCATTGTTGCATATGAAGCTGATATGTATAAATTATGTAAGTACAATAAAAATTAATTGTTAAAATAAATTAATAACAATATTAAAATAAATTACTATGTAGGTACAGAGTATGGTATGCTAAAACATAAGTTCACTAGATCACAACTGGTTTCGTGTCCTGAAAATATATTAAACTATGAAAAGACAATCGCGACTGTCGGAGTAAAAGAAATTACCGTTCGTGAGGCTGCTGGATACGGAATCGCGGGATCACAAGGCTATACTAGATGCATTTGTAAAGCAGGATGCAAAACTAATAGATTTGCTTGTAAAAAAAGTAATATTTTATGCAATTCAAAGTGTCACAGTACAAAAAATTGTGAAAATAAATAATTTTGTATAATTTATCTTGTATTTATAAATTTCTAACTTAATTTAAATATTTCGTTAAACATAATTATCAACATTGCTCATTAGTATTAGACATTAAGGTAAGTTCCTAGTCATAGTTCTAAATGTGTTTACAAAATATTTAATTTTACAACCTTGCCTATATTGTCAGTTAATGCCTAGCCATTGACAATATCGACTTCTAATGTTAAGAATTTATAATATTGGCTAGGCATTTATGTTATTAACTAATTTATATCATTGCCGGTAACATATATAATAATGCGTCACTTCGATTTTCAATACATAAATAAATGACCAAAATTTGAGACCTGTTTGGCAGTCCAAATATAAGTACATTAAGACCATGCTGTGCTGTAGAAGATTATTATTATAGGTATAGGTTATTGTAAAAATATTATTTGTCGTCAAAGTATCTTAATTTGTAAGGAATGAATTCCGAGAAATTTTGTTTCTGAGCGATTCCACAAGACTACGGGTGGTTCTATCTTTGTACTCGTAAGTATATATTATACTTGGTTGCGGTATACGCATATATAGCCATATAGGTACGTTTGTAGATGTACATTGGTCGGTGGCGGTGAAAATGTTATATAACAATATAACCGTTAACGGTATTGTCGAGTATACATAAAGTATTGTGTTTATATAATACAATATAAACCTACGCTCGATGATGGTATTTTAATTCGCTTTCAAAGGTCGTTTTTATAATATTATAATAACTTTAATATATTGTTACTGCTATATAGAGCTGTTATAATTTATAATATGTATATACTATACATAATACATTGGTATTTTTTGGTTTTCAATTTATAGAAGCAGATAAAATTTGTGACCAGCTTGTAGGTAGCACATATAATTTATAGGTAGGTAGGTTGTACGTAAATGACGCATGAATTGCAACTATATTGGTAACAACTATAGTTCCGTTCCGCGGTAAAAAATTCTTTCGAATTACGACTGAGTTTTTTTGAGACGTATACGAATTGCAGCCCTGTTTTTTTAACGTAGTTACATACGAATTTAATATTTTTGAAATATAAAATTATAAACTTTATTTTCCTTCCCATTTTTGTACAAATTTAGAACTGACTATAACATTGGTAGTCAGTACTACAGGCATGTTCAAAATGAGGTCGTATTTTTTTTAAATTAAATTATAGTACTGGTAAAAACTTATATGATATTTTTTTGGGTTAAAAATGTTATTTTGATTTTATTTAAAATATTTGTTGTAATAGATATTGTTATTTGAATATAAAGCACTGGTAAAAACGTGTATGATATTGATCTAAATTCCTATTTTTAATTATTAGTTTTTGCTTACGTTGTATATGTCGACTGTTGTCGAGAAAATATATTTAATAAAGCGACGTCAATCGAGTGTTACACGTCGAATTTATAATACGTTTAATAATATATTTATTAATTTAAGTATATATAATAGTTCTGTTAACCGTTTCACTTTAATACACTAATTAGTAACTCAACGAACTTGTGTTGATACCTGAACGAACTCAACCTACCAACTTCCATTAACCATCTTCTGGAAGAAACTAATCGACGACAAGCTCAATTTGAGGTTTACTGTATCAACTGGGTAAGTCATAACAAAATTATTTTTATAAATTCAAGTTTGTCAATTTGATTTTTTTTAACTGTTTCATAGTATTTCTAATAAATGTTTCTTTTTCTATTTTATTTATTTTGCGATTATTTGTATGAGTACTTCTTAGTTGTATAATTTTCTGAACGTGAATGAACACAAAAATATTACTATTAAGGTATGAATCTATGATAGATATGGTAAATATTAACTGGGTTGCAATTCAAATTAGACCTTTTTTACAGTTACATTGGGACGTAACTAATATGAAGCTGCAAATCCGCAGCTTTTTGACCAATTTACATCAAATTTTGTACACATATTAAATTTGGAATTTCGGATGGGTCATTAGAGTTTTACAATAGGAAGCCACTGGTTATTATATATGAGAAAAAGTTACTAATCAGTGGTGCAAAACCCTTTGACAAGTTATAGCAATTGCTACACATTAAAAATAAGAAGAGAAGAATATTCAAAGAAAAATATATTTCAAAAACAGTATGTTATTAGGAAACAATTTTATAAGCATTATTTACTAGGTAAGGTATATGTAATAATTTAAAAATTTTAATGTAATATGACTATATGAGCCTTATAATTCATATTTATGTTTTACGTACATGGTATACCAATATTTACATTAATTATAAAAAACCCAAAAACCTCCCCCTCCATGCATACGCTAATACTTTTTGGTTACTTTTTTTAAATTGCTTTAATCACTTCCAGCACGATAATATACCTTTAACAATTAATTTAACAAAAAAAACCCATTACTTTTTGAGTTTTGGTGGAGAGTGGGTGTGTAGAATCGTGTTTTGCTACACTTGAAAAATATTTCTTGGGAGCTACTGAGTTACATATTACAATTTGCCGCAACTGGATTGCTCGTCGCAGTTTTATTAAAACAAAGTTTTAACAAGAAACGCCGGGTAATACAGCTAGTATTTAAGAAAATATTTGATGAAAATGTCAAATATCTACAACTTTATTCAACTTTATGAAAATGAAATAACAAAATCGGCTATGTTGAAAACTGATATTGCATGAAAATTTCCGTTTTTCTTAATTATTTTGAAAAGTACAGAAATTTTTTAATTTTTAACCTATCAAAATATCAACTAGATGGATAGTTAATTTAAATTGGTTGTGGTAAAATTGATCGTTTGGTAAATCAGTCACTAAATTGATTAGTTGCTTTCGATAAGTCGTTAAAAAAAGTAATAAAATGTAGCTAGGTATTAATATTTAAAAACGACAAAAATTACTATAAATTATTATAATAACTATTCATGTTTAAAGTTACTATATAAACTACGATAAAAATGAATAATTTTTTGACATTTTTCTACAAAAAAATATTATGAATTCTAAAAAAAATAATATATGAATTATGTACAATCCTTGACAAATATTCATCAATTAATGTTTGTATATTAAATTATATATCACAATATGTATATAATAAAGATTATTGTACATTAATGCATATCATTTTTAAAACAGTTATTAAAAATGTTTACGACTTATAGACTAAAGTATACGGCACATTTGTAAAGTGTGTACTGAAGAGTTTCAAAACTGTACGGTGACCAAATTCATACGACATGCAATTGATGTAAACTCCCTATTAGATCTGATTTGCTACCTATCATAAACGGCAAACAAATATACAATACACTCAAACAAGGGCAGGCTGGGACCCAATCGGCCTATTGTTCTGCAATAAAAATATTTTTAATACAATACACATTAGATTATTTTGTATTTTTGTACTGGACCAATGGATAAAATATGAAACCAGCCCACTTTGCATTTATAGATAATATAAATATAATATGATAATATAAATAATACACACAACACAATATTATTGTATAATCAATCCATTCATCGGAGCACTCATAATCAATAAATTTAATGTAGGTAGACAATTAATTTACTGATATTCGATATTTCTATGAAACGTATATCTGATTAAAAATGTGTCTAATTATCGCGGTTTAAAATATACTGGTTACAGAACGAGCCAGATAGATGGTGTCAAACCGCGTTATTTAGAAATAACGCGTACCGCCACACGTACATTCAACGCTAGAAGTTAGAAATGTCAAAATGTTTTCAAAACCGTGTGTCCATAGGTATCTTTTTTCTGACGTACGGAATATAAGTATAATTATCTAATAAAATATGAGTATATGACATAATAGCGAAATGTAAAAATTTGGTTTTTTTTCCTACAATCTTTTTTTCTATGATTACGCTGTGCTCACGTGTGACATGATTAGTATTTGTTATCACGGAAATACGGTTTGTTAAACGATCAGTTTTAGTAGCTTTATTACGTTTTAGTTTATTTACATAATATAAAAAGTTCTGAAACTAAAAGTTTCAACTAGGTACGCAATAGGTACCTTCTGTAGTTTTTGTATTTTTTTTATTCTTTTGACAACAATAATATATGTAAATAATATTACATTAATACAATTTTGCTAATTTTTTCTTTTTTTGACTAACATTTTCTTTTCTGTTAGATTGAATAGCATAATGGTGCATTCTCATGATTATATAATTTGTAATGATAACTGTTAAAATATAACTGCTCTGTGCAGAACAAGGAAATGATATATACAAGCTACAAGTGTCTTCAACCACTAAACCAAACACATTTTTATCACCACAATAAGATGAAAAAAAATTTTCTATTTTCAAAATTTTTCGAAAAATATGATGATTTGGGTGAACCAGCCCTCCTTTTGTTTTTTGTTCACCAATTCAGCCTCTGAAATGTCAATTATTTTTTGTGTTGAGTTTAATGCATCTAAACAAATAGTACAAGTTGTACTTTTGAAAATTTTTCTTATTATGTAACCACATGCATAATAAATAATGCAGTTTAAAGCTGGTGCATTATTATAAATATAATCTGAAAATATGGTATCAGCTTCCCATTCTCTTTCTTGGATAAGTTTATCAATTTTAGATTTTAATTTCTAAACTAAATATTTCTTTTAATTTTAAAATTTTTATTTTAGGGCTGTTGCTATCCATGATGATACAATTACCAGACTTCAGACGATTTAATACTTAGTATATATACAGTATTCGGTACATGTGTAAAAATGTTGGGCCAGTCGGATGGTCATTTGGCCCTGCAGCTTACCAAATCATACCAAAAAATTCATAAAATAGAAGATGATAGAAAAATATTTAAATTACTTACTTCAAGTGGACCCCGGTTCATTTTACCAGTTAAAATATAACCAAAGTTACATTTTGAAAGTAGATATTTATACAGTTTAATTGTTCACCTTAATGTGATACATAGCCCTCTTCTGCTGTAGATACTGTAAGAAACTTATCTTGTGAAATTAGCCCTTCCTGCATATATTTTTCCTAAGTATCTAACCAAACTTCAGCATCTTGCATAGTCTGTAAAAAATTAATAATTATTATAAGTAAAATATAATTCAAAACTTATTGTTATAGGTAACTCTAAATGACTATTCCATTATATATTGATATTTAAAATTTCACATGTTTTTAAGTCTTCATTACACTAGGTACGTGCAAAGAAAAATGTATACAATAATATTGAAGATCAAATACAACTATATACGAATGGGTATGATCGTAACATGATAAAAATAATTTATAATCTATAATATAATATAATTTCTATCATGGATCATAAAACGTATTAGTTTTTATTTATTTTGTTATTTAAATACAAACCCTATAACACTTTTAAAATACAGCGCTTAATTTAGGTGTGGCGAAAAACCAAACTACTATGTAAATCGGTATGACACCTTCGCCGTAAATACATTATGCTTACCATTATCTAACTTGTAAATTTTAAAGCATGATGCTAATTATCTACTTATCGAAACGATTACGTCAACATAAATTAATTAGTTGCCAACCATCATAATCAGAATATTAAAAAAAAAGTTCTAAAAGATGATGATTAATAACCCACAAAAGATACACATTATCATAATGATCCAAAATAATATAATTGATAATTTATTTATTATTATTCTAAGTTTGTATTTTTCTGCAATCTATGAATTGTTCTTGATATATTATTTGCTGTATGATGTGTGTAATTTCGCTGTAAAACATTATTGAACTTGAAGTAATTGTGAACATTGGATTATGTTATGAGAGGTAAAAATAAATGGAAATTGTTGTAGTCAGAAAATAAATCGTCTGCGATGGTTTTGTGGATTGTCAGTCTGTTTTTTGTCTTAGTTAAAATAATATAGGTAGTTAAGAAACTTTGTGGTCACCTGTAATCTTCCGACTCGACCAAATTTAATAACTCTTAATCGTTTATAGATTTATAGGTTCTATCGAACTGGGAAAACGTTTAACGTAAAAAAAATAGACATTAAGAAAACAAAAAAAAGAGTCCATTAATATCAAAATTAATTTAATATGTAGGTAAATTTATCTTAATTGTTCGCCACTGTCGCCAAGGCTATTTAAATTAAATACCTACAATTTAAAAAAAAAAATAACAATTCTAAAATTTTTTACATTATATAATAAAATTATATTTTGTTTGGATACTGACCGTTACCAAACGGCGTTTTACCGACCTATACCTATGACTTACCGGCTACCGACGACCGACTTATACCTTTGACCCACACCATTGCGTCATGTCGATAAGCTATTATAGTATACAATACCTACACAGATATACAGGTATTGAATACAAATTCCAAGAACGACCAATTTCTAACTAACATAGCTGTAGGTACCAAATATATAAATATTTTCAAATGTTCCTAACGGACTAAAATGTATGATTGTAGGTATAATAATTGTACATTATTGTACACACCGACCGCTACTACGAGGTGGGGAGACAATTCGGACCTTTGAAACATGTTTCACATTAGCGGTGCGGTCGGCGGCATTCAGTCCAGTACTCCAGCACCGATCGTTCCACCGGCACGCACGGATAAAATCATTTACACCCAAGTTGTCGGTACGTATTAGTTTTATTAGTATCATATATTTTAATATCAATATAGATTATAAAACAAATACAAATACAAAACATTATATTATATTTGTTGTGATTTCGAATAGTATACCTACCTACATTATACACTTAAATAGGATACTATTTATTAAATATTTAAATATTATAATTTCTTAATATTTTTTTTTTTATTACTCATTATGTGCATATGGCATTTCCACTATATGCAGCATCCCGCTACATAATTAATTAAAAGCCAGCACTCCAGCACTGATCGTTACACCGGCACACGGCAGAAATCATTTGGACTTAAGTTGTCGGTATGTACTAGTTTTATCATCGTTCAGTATTATATATTATACTTTATATAGATTATATAACAAAAGCAAATATACAAAACATTATGTATTTTTTGTGATTTCGGATAATGTAGGTGCCTACCTATATTATAGATGTACATAGAATCGATTTATTTGATATTTGGGTATTACTAACTTTTTTTATTATTCATTGGACTAATATTATGGGCATATGGTATTTTCACTAATATTCAAACGGCAAAGAATTCCGCTATAAATAATCACATTAAAATTGATTTTTTGCTATTTAGTCAAACTATACATATTGTGTATAAAATCATTGATCATAAATACTAATATAGTTATAAATTTATAATCAATGGTAATATGTAGTTACACAGTGATGTATTGCTAAAAATATTCATGAGTACGCCTTTGCGCAAATTAGGTCTAAAAATAAGATTAAAAACCTTATTATTAAATCAAAAAATAATTGTCTCGATTCATTCAAATTCGTTGTTTTGTTTTCCTATAACACTCGTTATTACTATTAGATAGATAAAGGATTCATGCGAGTATTTACTACGTCTGGAAATAATATAATCGTATATTATATGATTTTTATTATAGTATTTTTCCAAATAAAAATCAAACCCACACCAACGAACAACTAAAAACAATTGTATAAGAATGGTTACTTGTTGGCTATGATTAGATTTAGATGATAATTATTATTCTAAATTTCAAAAATTCGAAATTAATTCAATTAACATTGTATCATTGTTATAAAGAAATGATTGAGATTCGAAGACTATAACATATAAGTAATATATACCTTCTCATACTCGCATAATATACGTCATACACACGTGCATTATTATACATCTATATAAAATTTATTACAATTTACAAAAATAACGAGTTAAAAGTAGACATCGCATATTTATATTGATATCCTCAAAATATTTAACCGATAATTAATAATAATATGTACTAAATAGTGAATAATAATATCATTTCTGAGAAATGAAAATTACAAATAATTATAGAATATTTTGTTTTTGTCATCGAAAATTCTAATAAATATACGACTATATACTCGCGTATCGTCGGACATTTATTGAATGTACGCTAAAAAAAAACTAGAAAAGTCAGTTGTGAGTATACGGTGTATACTCATCCCTTCTCCAATACACCACTGTAAGGACATGTCAAACCTTCCTAAAAACCTCTAAACATTTAGGTATAGAAAACTACCCGTGAAATTAACACATAAAAACTGAAGCAAGTAAATTGAGAAAAATAGCGTTTGCTTTCAAAAATCTAACAGCGATATCTCAGAACTTAAGTAGATTAGAGTAATGTGTATCAAAGGCAATAATAGAATCTATAATTGAGTATAGGGAATATTGCCATTAGAAATTAAACGTAGTAACTCTTTCAAGATTCTTAAAACAAAAATTACACCCTGGATACTATAAAATATACAAAATAACACACTTATAATAAATGTACAGAATTATTGTATTGTTTATTACAACAATTAGATGATGGTTTTAGTATTATTATTGATAATTTTAGTTTTATAGTTTTATAATGTACTTATAATAGTTAACTACACAATTGTGTACATAAAATTACAATATTATTTATAAAAAAAAAATCTTGTATTGTAATTATTTAATGAATTTGTATTTACAATTGTGAACTCATGCTCCCCCCTCCAGTGATCATATTGAGCGGGGTTCAATTATCTTATTCAAGAATAAATAAAAATAAAAAATAATATGGGACCAGTCTAACGTGTAATCGGTTAGGTTAATCGGATAAACGGCTAGTCCAATGTGTGATCTACCAATAAATGGCTGATCCAATGTGTGATTAAGGCTTCCGGTGCAGACTAATTATTAAAAAGCATATTATTGGCAACCTTATTCACATATTATTTCACGATCCTGTGAATGTGTTTGAGTGTAAATGGTTATTAGTGTGATAGAGCCCTTTACTACCCGTTATGAACGATGCGAACGCACTCGCAAGTACATGTCATTGAATTAACAAATAACGAATTATTAGTTGCCCAATTCGACAGACGTAAACAACTTCACGGGAATATGGATAACTCATTGTCAGTTGAATATTTTTAGATATTTTTTTTTTTTAATTGATAAACAACAATATTCTTTAGTCCGCATTGAACTCAGATTTTTTATTTTATTTTAAATAATAATATAAAATCATTTGTAAAAAAGTTTAAAATTGTCTTTTTTTTAAAGACTTATTTAAAATTTTAAGATTAAAATATTATAAAACCAAGATCGATACGGACTGTAGAATATTTCCCTCTATCAGTTAAAAAAAAAATGAAATTTGATTGATTCTACGAGTCAGGATTATTATTCCCATATAGTGTGTTTTTGAAGACAAAATGGCATTAGCATCGGGCGTCTTAACTTGTGATTGTTTATGTATGTCACTTAAAATAGTAATGTAATTACTATAATGTTGCTTATTATATTCGTATCGCAAAATTATTTTTTAAATCTGATAAAAAATCATCAAATATTTGAGTTTGTATCGGGTGACATGGCGGCCACCATTCTTCTTTAAGTTCGCGGTCTAATAATGGAAGATGCACCTTTAACTTTTATATTATTCTTGAACTCTAAAACTTATTTGACTCGGGCATTTACCAATATGCTTACATATGATCCTAAATATGTCAATACGCTATATAGTTTGATAAGAACATTTTGAAAGTAGTAGCAGCTTGCTGGAGAGTTTGTTTATATTCTAACGTGTACATTTTTAGAAATGTATTAATGCAAACTTTAATTGTTATGTACCTATTATATTTTATTTGATGTATGTTTTTAATTAGTAAATCAATCAAACTATTTAATACTTGTTTTCGACAAAAGTTACGTTGGTAAAATTCGGTTATTAAATAATTATTAATACGATATACCAAACGAATAAATAAAAGTATTTTACTGAACAGTATCATTATTGTTATTTTTAAGTAAATGTAAATAATTATCCACCGGTACAATTTATTTACTCACAAAATACATGTAAATTCCACAGGTACTAAATGTTGAGTTGTAAACGTTAACTCCAACGATATTATTTTTTGATCAATTTAACTCATTTCTTTCTCAATTTAAAGCTAAAATGAAATACACAACGCGTTTAATGCCATAGTCTGCTGCTTCTCAACATTTTTTGTAATTAAATGTACAAATTAAAATGGCCTACGAAATCGTTGAAATAATATGCCATTTATTTTTTAAACTTATAAGTACTTATTATACTTACTAAATTTCTTAAAACATTTTAAAAACACAGATTAAATAAATAGTACATATCCATAAACGTTTTTTAATAGCTTTGAAAATAATTTTATAATCATTTTAAACAATATATATGCATAAATATAAATAAATATTAGTTATAATTATAGCTAATTAACTAGACAAAATTAGGGTATAATTTATAAAATTTATGTGATGGATAGCTTGTATATTTATGTATGATAAAGCAACGTTCGGTCTAGTATTTAAAACAGCGATGCTCAATTTTACTTCTTAAGTCTTTTGTATAGATCTACATGATCTACCTATGTTTGCATTTTATTAGGTATTTTAAATTGTGAAAATGCTTAAATGCAGTTTCTCGTAAGTAGTTAATAAATATCATAAAATAAAATTTAAAGTAACTGCGGTTATTTATTTTTGAATTACAATATAAGAAAATCGTTTAAGGGACCTGCGCGTGACCGATTTTTTACTCAAAAACATGTATTACAAAAAAAAACTGGCGCCTCGTAAAGTGATTAGATTTTAAAATTTTTATTTTTGTGTGAAATAGGAACACTTTTTACAAGGTGCATTGAACTTGGATTTTCAAAACCATATATATTTTGATTTTGAATATGACCAATTTTCATAAGCTTTTGGTTTTTCTATTATTATTATTATTGTTTTAAGCTACGAAATCAAAAATCGAAGTTCAGTGTGCCTTGTAGAAATTTGTTTTCATTCTAATAAAAAAAAAAAAAAAACAATTAAAACAGACCACTACCAAGGCGTGAGTGTTTTTCCTGTAAAGCATGTTTTAAGTAAAAAATTAGGTGTTTCATTTTTGCTCGACGGTGTCGATGACATCTAAGCGCGTGCAACGCGAGCGTAGATAGCTCGGTACTCGTAACAACCACACTCACACTAATCATCGTTGACGACTAACACAAATGCCATGTGTGGTGGCACTAAATTGTATATTGCCTAAATATTACCCCTTAATAATGCCACACGAGCAGGTTTAATGAAAAAATCGTTATTTTATACGTTAATATTAAATTTTATCGAAATTCAAACTACAAACACTCATAAAAAATATTTGTAAAATTACACTCTACTTTACTTTTTAATTTTAGTAAAAAAAAAACGTATAAAACACAATTAAATTAAATTTTCAAATTTTAGGTATGAATATTGAAAATTATACGAATTATTAAAAGAATTATTTGAAAATTTTCGAGATTTTAAGGACCCAACTTGTGTGTTTTTATTAAGAGCAATATTTAGGCAATATGCAATTTCGTCGCCGCCGCTCATTGTCATTTTTGTTAGTCATCGATGATGATTATTGATTAGTGTGAGTGTGGTTGTACATTAGACCGGGCTATGCATGCACTGCACATGCTTAGATGTCATCGACACCACCGAGTAAAAATGAAACGCCTGAATGAAGAATGCCTCATAGAATGGTCCATTTCGGTTATAACTTATAAGTTTTAACTGTCTCAAATTATGCTCAAAGACTCTTTCAACTTTGCAAAAAAAATGTGAAAAAAAATATAGTCATTTTTGATAAAATGTTGATAAAATTGGTTTTAAAATGTTATTTGTGGTTTCAATTTATGCCGTATACGTACAAAAATCGTTATTGCATTTCATTGAGGCAATAATTTTGATAAACAATATGAGTTCGAACAGTACATAATATTATATTATCTTAGTAGTTGAAAGTAACAATAAACAAATGTATACAAATATATAATAAATGTTTTAATAAATAATTATTTATATCCAATATTTTATATTTTAAAATAAAATATCAAAATATAAATATAATATTATGTATTATGTTAAAAATAATATAGCAAGATAAAGTTGATAATTAAAATAAGAAAATTAATAATAATGTTTTATTGGTTTTTTTACCACTTTACCTATAAGGTTTATTGGGTAATAAGACTCACATTGTGCTTTGTTCCAAAGTGGTTTTTATAAGCGTCGTCAACCGTTTTTTTTTTGTTTTGGTTTTTGAAGGAAATGTTAATTTTTTGTTATAGTTATATGTATATGATTTGCATTTAATCAAGGTATAGTTTTTATTTCTATTGTCTATCCATCTCGTCCATGATTCGCCACTAATATTTAGTATGCATACCTACAAAAAAAGAATGGTACCTTTATCCATTGTAATGTATAATAGTAAATTATATAAAAAATATAAAATACAATTTAGCACACTCAGATACCTATACCACAAAATTAATCAAAATACATTGTAGTAAAACATAAAAAATATCAAATTTCTGGAGTCTGTACTCTAAAACTGACATCAATTTTATTGAATGCGTACAAAATCGGTTTCTAAAATTTGTGTCTTCAAATTCAATATGACCATTGATAACCACGATTATACACATATAAGGTCCTCTCTATACATTTCAGCCTTACCAGACGTAAACTAGTATATATAACTTTTATTTTCAAATTATTTGAACCATTAATTAATGGTGTCACTGATGCTTCTGATCTATCGAATTTTATTCCTTTTAATATTCCAGCCTACAACAACCGCTCTACGTCCTTGTTTTATATACCAATACACATCACGTGCTATTTAAAAAAAGGCCTCTAAGGCTCTGTACAATAAATTCTCGATAAGTGTTGATTTTTTCTTCTCATTTTTAAGGGTGATATCAAATGTTTACATGAATAACGTTTAATATATATAATACTGGGTATGCCTAAAATTTGTATTATTATATTTAAGATACTCATTGTAAATGTTATATATAAAATACGTATTGTATTTAATGTTGTATTTCTCTTGTAATATTATTCTAACTTATAAACTTTCTATACTATTGGGCTTCAGCCCGTTTTATTCAATTGAATAAATTATTATTATTATTTCATAGTTAAAAATTCATATTTTGTTTTTTAATTTTAACATCTAAGGCTCGACAATTAATTACAAGATTACTCTTAAATTATTTTTACTGAAAATTAAAAAAAAAAGTTTAGCATAAAGCCACATTTATTTATTATTAGTGACTAAAGTTCAAATTTTGACAACATAAGATATTCAAACATTATAATATAATTTATTAGTATAATTATAATGTTATAATTATTGTATATATATTATATATATATATATTTATATTAATTTTTTTATATATAATATATTATTATATATATTATGTTTTTAATTATTATTGTATTATTATAATGTCGATTTTAATTTTTATTTTCTTGTAATTCAACAAATATTATTCACAGGGACTTGAAACTTTTCACCTCTACTTGTTTATACCTTTAATTACAACAAAATAACTAAAATCAATAAAAGAATGAATGAGTGAATGATTGTAATTATTCTTTAAATATCTAATTTTTGTCAAATTGTTATCTTTAAATACTATGGGTCATAAAACATTATTACATTTGCTTATAAATAAAACATTAAGACTAGGTATATATTTCTAATGTTATATTTTTATTGTGACATAAATAGCTTATGCGGAACGTTGTATTACCTAAATGTTCAATCTCTTTTAATTATGTATAAACAAAATTGTATTACACATTAGTTTGAAAAAATAATAATAAATTTCAAAAGTCTATATAAATAAAAATATAAATATTTATATATAGCACAAAAAAAGCCTAAATATTTCAAAAATTGTATTGTATGTAGAAAATGTTAATATACATACCCATTTGATGAAAATGTCTAATAGAATTAATACGATATAAAAACAAAATTGACACTGTCGAAAATATTCCCGGTTTTCAATATTTTTTTTTTTACCGATTATTTTTAATATAACTGGGAATTTTTTACTTTTGTCTTCCCAAAATACCAAATAAATTCGATTCGTTACTAGAAACCACACTCAAATTTGAATTGAATATATGAGCATTTTTAATTTATTCTAATGATGACATCATATATCAATCACAAAAATAATTCATTGTCCAACCAATACATTTATCGCCTTGCTTAGAATCTAAAAAACGATCGTAGTTAGTTATTTTAAGACTTAAAACTAAAAAAAAATACCCAAACATGATACCACGAATCTGGTTGGTAAACCAGCTTTAGTCTAATAAGTATAGTTTATACTTCGTAATATAATTTTTCTACATTTCTACACTTGTATACACGTTGACTGCATTTATTAATTAGATAATATAGTTTTAGTATCGATTTTTTATTAGTGTACAGCGATGTATACCTCAAACGTAGATAATTCTCAACAATCGAAATTTGATTCAAGACAACCGAGAATCAATCTTAATAACATCAAACAAACAATTTATTATGCTCATCAGTCACCACGATTATTATAGGAAAAACAGCTTCGAATTTTTGTTATTTTCTACTTCAGTACCGTGCTAACTAACATCAGCGTGTCTATTCTCGACATACATGTTTAAATCTCAAAAATCGCTCACTGTGCTTTGCTATGCTCCCACAATTAGTAGCGCCTTCGGTACCTAAGACACTCCCCCCACCCCTTTAACACGGCCATGATCTGTATAATTACAAAATACCGATATATATAAATATGTCGATACTATAGTGCTAAATGCTAATTAAGACTTTATTATTGATTAGTGTTTATAAACAACGATATGATATATATATATATTATATTAATTATTATTGTTATTCTGTAGAAAATACGTATACGGTATGTCGTCGGTCAATGTGACTGACGGTGAACGAATCCCGTTGCCGACGATTGATTTAAACATGGCCAATCTGCGGGAACAAATCGCTGGCGCGCCTCCTGCACGATTCGACGACTACACGATGGACAAAGTAAGTATATGGCACTCGGAAACCTTTTTTTAAATAATAATAATGAAATGATTCAATAATTTATGATTGTAATTTTCGAATCGTGTTTTATTTTTATTTTCTAACACAATTCAGTTTAGGGGTTAGGATGTGGGAAGGTTAGGTTCTACTGCAAATCTACCTATAATATATTAATAAGTTGTATTCAATCCATAAACATATTTTATTAGTTTGATTTAAATTATTATTATATTTTTATTAAAATTTATTTGATTATTAGACCAGCTTAAAAGAATCAATAATAAAATCGTCTGTAATCACTTCGACTAGCGGGCAGGATAATAGCCAAAGCTATTCCAGAACTCAAGACGACAAGCAGATGAATAACACCCATCCAATGGTATATAAATATATTAAAAACTACAAATTCTACACTGTTTTATCGTACTATGTTATTTTATTTTATTTATTTATTTTTATTTTTTTGTTAAAATTAATAATATACATTATGTTTTGCGCCTAAAATAATCTAAAATATTCTAAATGTGATATTTTTTAGTTTACCACCTGTAGTAATACAATCAACGGTATAGCCTGTAATTCTTTACCCAGTGAATATTATTCAGACGACAAATTACGTAAAACAGATAACTTTGGCACCACCGAACATGCCGATTTCCTTTTGTGCATTGATGAGGAAATAGACACCGTACGTACTATTTTTATTTAATAATAAATGTACAACTATAGTTGTAACTACTATAATAGTAATAACGTATATTATGAATATTACAATTATTATGTTTGTTCGCATTCTATAATATAGTCAATGGAGTATTTGAGGGGGCGAATGCCTTTTCATGACTAGAATAATAATTGGTTCTATATAGATGTAATAGACACTATGATGTTAGGGTAAAGCTACATTAAGTCTACTACCAGAAATTTCTTTTGAAATTGAATATTTAGAATTATTTATACTAAAAAAGTGTCATCAGACACAAAAATAAAAATAATTGAATATTCAGCCGATTCCTCAGGGACCGATTTTCTTATTTTGATGTAATTCAAAAAGGTATAATTGAAGACGTTTGAAATTTTCACAAAATATCTAGATTGTTATTTTCTATACAAAAAAAATTTGAAAAATATATTGACAATTTTTGAGCTAATTGTACCCTAAGAAATTTTCGTTTTTTTCAAATTTTTTTTCTTTGAATATCTATAAAAAAAATTTCATTGGGACAAATTTCTTGAAAATTTAATACAAAGTTCCTCATAAGTTGTTAAAATATTAAATCAAAAATAATAAAAATATATAA
Organism: Pentalonia nigronervosa; assembly: GCA_014851325.1. Lineage (NCBI taxonomy): Eukaryota > Metazoa > Arthropoda > Insecta > Hemiptera > Aphididae > Pentalonia > Pentalonia nigronervosa. The sequence goes on along the minus strand of JACXSJ010003507.1, from coordinate 5,905 downwards.
ACACGATTTTTTTATATAAGCATTTAAACTTAAAATGTTAACCAAAATTCATCATCCAACATTTGTAAATTTTTTTATAGTTAAAAATTTATAAAATGCTCAATTTTCATCACTAAGGATTGAAAATAAAAAAAAAGATTTATTGTAAGTTGTTCTAAGTGCAGTTTTAAAAATATTTAAGATACAAATTCACACTTTGTTTTATAAGCATTTAAAGTTCAAATTTTGACCAAATTTATCAAAATCTCGTGTGTTTACAAATTATTTAGTAGTCAAAAATGTATTAAATGATTAGTTTTTATAGCTAAGGATTGAAAATTTAAAACAAAATTTATCGTAAGTATTTAATAGTGTATCCAAAAAATCAAAAAAATATAAATAAAAAAAATAATTTTTTATAGACATTTTAAGTACAAATTTAGACGAAATTAGATATTTTAATGAAGAATAACGATTTGATTTATTTCGTTGTAATTTAAAAATATTTTTTGAGGGTTCTTGAAACTTTTAAAACATACTATTATATTTTATACACTCAATTAAATTTTTAAATGCAATGTTTTCTGCAAAAATTAATTCAACCTATTGTATTGTTAATAGTAATAATATTTTAAAATACTCTACATTATGTAGGCTGACAAATGGTCTTCGCTCAAAATCGTTTTTCGTATACAATGATTTATATCATTGAATACAAATTGAATACATCTATGAAAGTGACTTACTCAACACTTACTATATAACAGAGCGGTACCCACTTGTTGACATTTATTTTTTAATTTTAAATTTGATTAGACTTCTTCAGAGGACGAATCAATAACATCGACTGCAGTTACTTCGGTTAGGCAGCGGTATAATAATGGCCTTAAATATAATTACCGGAATCAAGGCAACGGGCAGACGATTTACACCCGTTCTAAAAAAAAGGTACATTTTATAATATATTAAAATGTAACAAATACTATATTATTTTAATATATTATGTCATTTTTTTTTTTTTTTTTTTTTTTTTTTGTTAAAATTAATAAATACCTATATCACATTTTTTGCGTTAACTAATCAGAAAATATTCTTAACGTAATTTATAGTTTACCAACTGCAGTAATACAACCAACGACAATCCCTGTAATTGTGATCTCGGTGATTATTGTTCGGACGATGTAGTACAAATTACAGATAACTTTGGCGCCACCAAACATACCGATTTGTTTCAGCGCAGCGATGATGAAATGAACAACGCTGTGCGTATTATTCTTATTTAAATAACAATTAATAACTGTATAGCTATGAATATTTAAAGTATTATATTTGTCCACATTTTATATATAACGTTGTTATAATATTTTTTGTTAAAATTTTTAATTTGGTTAGACTACCTCAGCTTCCGGATCAATAGAATCGACTGTTTCTTCATTTAGCGTGCAAGATAATGGCTCCAAGTATTACTGGACTGAAAACGACAAGAAAACTAATGACACCCGCGGTTCAAACGTACGTGTATATTGCAAAGTTAAAAATTCTACACTGTCTATTTTGTTATATATATACATTTTTTTAATTACTAAATACGTTATATTAATACAAAACTTAAGTATTAAATCGTATAGGTCTATTCGTAAATATATTTTATTAGTTTAATAAGTTTAATTTCAAACATAAAAATGGTAGAAACTTCATATACCTATGATATTTATATTTATGTACTTATGTGAACTAATCAGAAAATGTTCTAAACGTGATTTATAGTTTCCCACCAATAACAATATGACCGATGCTATTGCACTCAATTGTGGTGATCCTGGTGAATATAATTCAGTTAATGGAATAAAAAAACCAGATTGCTCTGGCACTAACAAACAGACCAAAACGGGACGCGATAATGTAAATATAAATACAGCAGTGCGTATTATTCTTATTTAATAACAAAAATAATTCATATAATTATTATATAGTGTATAAATGTATAATTACATAAATTAATATTTAAAAACTATGTTTGACCACATTCTCGTGTTGTTATGATAATATTATTATGTCATTTTTTGATTAGTCAATATCAGCGAATTCAGCAAAATCGACTGTAATTACTTCAGTTAGAAAGCAAGAGAATGGAAGCTTCGTTTACTTGACTGAATACGACGAGGCGATGAACGAAACCCGTTCAGAAGTGTATACTATTGGAAAACCAATAACTGTAAGTACACTATTTTATTACTGGTGTGTTATTTTTTTGTTAACATTTTGAATTCGATTCCAGACAGGCTTAAAAGAACCATTAGGAACGTTAATAGTTATCCGGTATCCGTATGGATTCAACATAGAACGTACGGAACAATCTTCCAAATCATCCGAGCACGTTAGAGAACCCCAGATATTCGGGAAAAATCAAAACAATAAACCTTCGAATAACTCAACTAGTGATGATGAAACCGATACAAAGATGTAAACTAAGCTATAAGGTATACTGCATACTATACTCGCTAATAAATATTTGAATTTGTCATAAAATTTGGTTGACAATGATTTTTTTTTAATTTTTTTACTTATAAATATAGTATAATATATAAGTAATTAACATTTTAAAATTCTTAATACCTATTCAAAATACATTTTTTTTTAATTTTGGAGGGTTCAATTTAAAAAATAAGTGGAAAAGTCGATTTCAAGTTAATTCTATGACGAATTCTAACATGTTTTCGGAAATTTCATCCGATGACTAGGATAGTAGGAGCAATTGGCAAAAGATACCTAGGTTTATTTTGGTAGAAAACACAGTCGGGATTGAATTCCTTTTAAATCCTTTTTATACTTTGTTCCACGAAAGAAAAATACCGTTTCGCTAATGCCGACTGAACTTCACACCGCTGCCGAACCATCAATTCACTTCTACGCACAATCGATTATTGACGACATATCGTAATGTGAAATGACAGCTGCGCGTGGCTAGCTCACATGTCCTGTTTAGTGGGGAAATCTAGGCTAGTGAGGCGTAGGATTCCCGCGTCGTTGGCCGGTTTTCGTCAAGACACGGCACCTTTCTTTCGCAGGACAGTGTTGTTAAATATTTCTCTGCCGGTTTCTGCCAGATATTATAAAAGCTGTGACTGTTAGAACGGCACATGATTATTGATTTTGGATAATGTAAACAATAATTCCAATGATTTAGTTAATAATGTTTCACACACGTACATAAACACACACGTCGGCACATCGTCCCACAATTACACACGCGCGCACACATACCCATACATGTGTACATGGTATATTATACTATATACAGTGAAACTTCCACATAACAAAGTCTCACGGGGTACAAAAAATCTTACTATAGAAAAATTTGTTAAATAGACTGACATATTTTTTTTATTTGATTAAATTGAATATACTTTGGTACAATAAACGTGCATAGGTACCTTAGGGACATTTTTTTTCTAACTTATTTTATTTACTTTTTATTATAATATGGTTAAAATAAAACGTGTCAGAATATCATATCTTTCGGAAATACGAGTATGTTTTTTTTTGAACACTTTTATCAATTTCATTTAAAATTTAAAATTTATCAAAAATGTATAAACATTTCTGCATTGACTGTTATTTGTACGTACCTATTGAAAAAAATTGAGAACATTTAAGCCTGTATGCATAATACGCATAACATATAATTGTATATTTATTACTGGGTAAACTAGAAATAATTTCATGGCTCTACAAAAAAAAATGTCATATATTTAAAGTGCATATTTTTGCATATTTATTGATTTTGAAGTTTTAAAACCATATTCCTTCATTTTTCTATTTTTTAGAACATATTTCTTAATTTTTCTAATTTTTAGAGTATATTTGATAATATAATTTGAAAATTCAATAATATAAAAAAATTAATTAATTTAAAAGTTTTCACTGGGTATTGTTGTATTGTTTTATTAAATTCTTAGTTCATATAAAATTTCCCGTTTTTATAAATGTTTCTAATATTATTTATTTTAAATAATTTGTAACTTTATGTATGTGACTATGTAGTATGTATATACAATAGAGATAGCTTCGATCACAATACAATTACATCTACTATCTATTAGTTTTCTACTTAGTTATCTACTAGTTTTAAAAAAACTTTTTCAATCTGTATATAATTATCAGTTCTGATTTATTATTAAAGAACATTTTGCAAGCCATTTATTTATTTATTTTATTTTAAATTAAAAATAATCAATATTCATTAGTATATTATATATTGTATGCATTTATTTTATCATTCTTTTACTTTTAAGTAAATCTATAAAGACATATCAAATCTACCAACGTAATAGTATTAAATATGGCTATAGTTTAGTAAAATATCTAAAACTATGGGCATTTTGTGTAGAAAATAATTAATAAATGCATATTTAATATTTTTTAAGAACATTAAGTTCTGAGTCCTAGGCTGATTACAAAGTACAAAAATAAGTTTACTATCGAATAATTTATTTGTTATATTATAGAATATATATATCATATAATATATATATATATATATAATATCAGATTCGTTATAAGGAGATAAATGTACACATAATATTAACAGTAAAGGTCATGATTCTCAAAAATATTTCATTAAATAGAAGTTTGTTATATAAAAGTTTCATTGTATATATAGATTGACGGTGAGAAATGATGATTTACCATTGAACTATATTTAAGAAAATTATTTCTGTATGTTAACTGGACATCTGTACGGCCCTGTACCTACAGTCTTACAAGTTTGAAGTTATACAAATATAGATATTATAGGCAAGAAGAAATAGATTTCTTCAATAAAAATTAACTGACCTTTAAGAAGATAGATAGAACTTAGTTAGAATTTATCATTATCCTTCTTCAATATTCATAATAATTACTAGGTTTAGATTTTCATTATTTATAAATCAAAACTTTTTCACGAGATTAGGTATTATATTACTGCTATGACTATACTATAACTGAGTTCATAATATACATTAATTGTATATTATAATTTATAGGTATCTGCAATGAAGAGCATTTGAAGTTTAACATTTTGCTGTTGAGAATTATGATTTATGAACTTTATACCGAAGTCATTACAAATTTGACTGACACTTTATGGAAAAGAAATAAGAAAATTAATTAAGATAGAAATAACATATTCGCTTAGTATTTAATTATTCTCAAAATGTTATAAATAGTTTTTTAATAACGTATTGAAACGTTATACTATTTATATTTACTTTTTACAAAAAATATTATTTGTATAAACTTATTTTGCATGCGTTAATTAAATTTAAATACCTACCTAACTATTTTTTTTATTATTAATAGTAACTGCTTCGGCTACTAGAGCCATCGGCTACAAGAATTTTAACATAATGAAATATATGGAGAATAAATTGTTACATTAGGTAAAAAAGAAAAAAAACAACTCATAACTATAATAGTGGAGAGAGAGAGAAAAAAACAAAAGCAAAAAAAATATATATTATTTATATATAATTCTAAATTTAGTTATAAGGTTCTGTTTCCCTGAGGAAATTAAAAACATTCGTGATACCAGTGTTAAGATTTTCAGATAGATGGTGTGTTAAATTATGCTTCAGATGCTGAATTTCGTACTTATAACATTCAGTTAGGATGTGTTTGTTCGTCAGAGTATAAATAATTACAGGTTAGACATATATTTAGATCTTTCATTAGGAAAGCATGCATGGAAAAAAATATATAGTAATGATAACCAGAATATGATAGACATCACAAAAATTTATGGTTGCGTCCGTGACAACAATATGTTTTGCAATAGTTACAACATATTTTATGTAAATTAACTTTGGTAATGATAACATAACTGTTCTGTTGTAGACAGTCATTCAGTTTGTAGATTTTACCAAACACGTTGTAACTGTAAACA
>JACXSJ010003506.1:0-22915 GCA_014851325.1 Pentalonia nigronervosa | reverse complement strand
TAAATAATTCAAAATCAAAAATATGATAATCGGGGTTAAACGCATGAAATATTCGGGGGTGAGGTTTGAAAAAATTGTATAATCTTTGTACCTAATATCTTTTGTTATACCTATATTAAATGATAGGTGGGTACATAATTGGTCTTATTGATATTTTGTGGGGAGGTTAGCCCTTCGCGGCGAAACGGTCGCGGCGAAACGGTCCGCGGCGAAACGGTCGCGGCGAATCGGTTGCGGCGAAATGTACGGGTCCGTTTGTAAATAGCAGTTTAATTAATTTTGGTAGATACAATTAAATCTTTCATCTTTTTAACATTATGCCTAAAGTTAAGCCATCATCATCACTTCGTTTACGTGCGTATATAAACGAATTTTGTGAAGATGTTTTTTCGACTGACGGAAAAATTTTGTTTTGCAATATATGTAGTGTAAAAGTTACGCCAGAAAAAAAATTTACGATTACCCAACATTTATCAAGAGAAAACATGTTAAAGGTTTGGAAATGAATAAAGCGAAAAATACAAAATATAAAACTCATGCGTTTTTTAACCGTTAATTCGTTCAATAAAGATTTATGTTTGCCATGTTGTCATCAAATATTTCACTAGCCAAACTAAAACAATCAAATTTTTGGAATTTTTTGGAAAAATATATGAATCGACAAATTCCTGAAAAATCTACTATCCGAAAAAACTACGTAAGTACTTCTTATGATGAAACTCTTGCTTCTATGAGAGCATACGTAGAAAACAAAAAAATTTGGGTGAGCATAAATGAAACGACAGACGTCGAAGACCAATATGTCGCTAACGTTATTGTTGGAACATTGGAAAATAATTGACCTGGTAAAACATTTTTATTAGACTCTGTAGTTTTGGAAAAAGCAAACTTTAGTACAATATCAAAACTATTGACAATTCTATGAGTATTTTGTGGCCTACTGGTATTAAACATGATAGTGTTTTATTATTTCTAAGTGATGCAGCGCCATACGTGATTAAGGCTGCAAAAAGTATCAGTGCATTATATTCGAAAATAATCCACGTCACTTGCATAGCTCACGGATTGCATAGAATTGCTGAGGAAATTCGAAATAATTTTCCCGAAATTGATGCTCTCATATCAAATGTTAAAAAAATTTTTCTTAAAGCTCCGTCTTGTGTACTTCTATTTAAGAGTATTGCACCCGAAATTTCGATGCCGTTAGAACCTATTTTAACTCGCTGGGGTACTTGGCTATCAGCAGCAAATTACTATTGTGAACATTTCCGTGTGATTAAGGCAGTTGTAAACGAACTCAATAAAAACGACTCTACAGCTATTAAAAAGTCACAAGAGCTATTGGCTAAGCAAGAACTGGAGGCAAGTTTTGGCATTCGTGAAAACTAACTACGGTAGTTTATCCACTTGCATTACACGTCTTGAAAAATTTGGACTTTCTTTCGACGCAATAAGTATAGTTGATGAAGCTGAAGTTTTTATTAATCGAAACAACAGTGGTCAAGGTAAAGAAATACAAAAAAAAATTTGAAACTGTATTGAAAAAGAATAACGGATTTAAAGCTATTAAAATCATTAAGAACATTTTGGAGAGAAAAACTGTTTCACGAGATGAGGATACCGTTCCTGAAGACATCACGTTTGATGATATGACCTACATGAAATTTGCACCAATCACCTCTGTAGATGTCGAAAGAAGTTTTTCAATTTATAAACAAATATTAGCTGATAATCGGAGAACATTGACATTTGAACACATTAAACAGTATATTGTTGTGCAGTGGAATCATCACATACTATCTCAAGGTAAAATACTTAAATATTATAAAAAAGTAGTTTTTTTTTTTTAATTTTGACTGTTTATACCTAATACTATTTTTAATTTACTGGTTTAAAATTAATTTTCAGTTTAACATGACCATTAAAATACAAGAAATATAAAATCAAGAAACAGCTGTAAGCATTGATCAAATAAAGTAAATCAATTTTAGAGCATTTTTTATAATTATTTTTCATATTTTAAGTTCATATTTTTAGTACATTTTTTTATGTCATTAATTAAATTTTAATAAAATAAAAAAAATGTATGCATTTTTTTCACATTTTTAGTACATTTTTTTATGTCATTAATTGCATTTTTTCTAAGGCATTTTTAGGTTTTTTTTAGGGCATTAAAATCCGCGTCCTATTAATAACTAAAAACTCTATAACCATGTGAAATATTTTAATATTACCTTCTATTATTACTGTGATGTAATTCCGTACACTATAGCTATAGTTAAACTTTTTTCTTAGATATATTTATATTGTAGAGTGGGTTTGAGCATGACGCTCTGGTTGTAAGATAAAACACATTTTCGATTAAATTAAATATGAATAATTTATTACGACATTTTTTTTTATATTTATTCACGTTTATCCATACGTTATTGAAACTCAATATTGAATGACCGTCCACATCGTCCTTTGAAAATAAGGCTCAACACCTTATCGCCACTCTGGTTGAATTGCAGAACACCTTTGTCACTGACCTTTATCGGTCTCGGTAGATAAACTTCCAATAACCCGTCGTCTTTACCATAATTATTACCATTCGGACATAAGCTTGGTATATGGACATGGGTCGCAGTGCTTCAGTCATTAAAGGTAACCAACTTTCCCTCATTAGGCTAACTACATTATCTTTAGTGTCGTTACCTAAGCTGTTACCGTCATAATGTTAATGATAGGTGTTATTGTTACATTATTAATATTTTGGCGACAACATTATCATCAAACACATTATATGCATATGCGTGTGTGTGTGTATACTGTATATACCTAGAAATGTAGAATTGTACATGGATATATGTTGTAATATTACCGTCGGTAGTGTTGTTATATTATTATAATTCATAATACATAGTTGATATTGAATTCAAAATATATATTTTATTTCCATTATATTGCATACACATAATTTTTACATCATATCAATACAGTGAGTTATAGAAATTGTATAAGGACAACAGTGACCTCGGTCATGGTGAAGATGTCATGTTAGACATTCTCGATATCCCAATTTCCGCAACGGCGATGACAACGAAGAGGGCGAGTATGAAGTAACCCAATCATTCTCGATAATTGTTGTGACAACTTCAGCAGCCTGTAAAAAAATATAATAAACTAATGAATAAATAATAATTCATAATTAGATATTTTTTTTTTTATTTTCAAAATGTATAATATTTCTTACCACATTTTTCTGAAATAACGGTGATGTACGCTCCTCATTCATTCCATAGCGTTCGCACATGGCTTGCCCGTACCATAAGCGAGCCAGTACTCCCATAGTCAGCGACTTTATCTTGTTAACATACTTCGAATCGTCACAACCCTCACTCCGATAAATTGAATGTTTGAAGTCATAACGCATATTCTCTATACACGATCTGGTGTATTCATACGTTGTGGGGCTGCTACCATAGGTTTTATTCAGATATCTGACCATAGAACTGGTTTGTGATATAACCGCCGAGAGAGTTATCAGAGTTTTTCGAGTAACAGAGTCACGTATACAATACTCTAATTTCTGTAAGGCTAATAAATCTTTACAATTCAGTAACACATAGCAGTCTAGGTGTACTCTAGACTCGATGGCGATCACGTTACGCTTCTTACTCCTTTTTTTCCATACAAGAGTTTGTACCCACATTACTAACATTTTCCCCGCTCTCCAAGTCTGTCATAAGCATTATCATTGGTGGTAATATGGACTCCATCATATCTTCCAGCTCTGCTATTAGCCCTAAGTCGTTAATTTCACGAGATCGCTTCAAAGATGAAGATGATGAGGGTGATAGACGTGACTCGAGAATTATGGATAAGATATCACCCATTATCGAGAATATTCGATTTAACAGTCTATATCTTATATCGATATATCGTTTACATGATAGAAGTCGAATCACAATGCTGAAGCCCTCTCCGCTATTGCACACCTCGTAGTCGTCTTCAATGTTGATATTAATACCAACATCTAAAAACTTACGTTCGTAAAGACATGTGTCGTGCAATTGATTAATGTACTCGCCATCAAAAGTGTTGCTGATCCACGTATTTGAATATTTTTTTTTGTTTACATCCATTTTCATCGAGAAATAATATGTTTTATATATAAAGAATAAATTATTTTATTTAAAATAACTATATCAATATTATAATATTTTACATGTTCTATCGGTGATTAGATACAATTAACTAGAGTACAAACAATAACGGCTACGTGATATGAACTTGAGAAACGATTAACTAATGATATATTTAGCAAAACGATGTCTCTTATTTATACTTAACTACCCTCCCCTCCACTGGTCGTTATATAGTCTAGTAAAAGCATTATATATATTTATTTATTTATTTATTTATTACATAACAGTATATCGATAATTATAATCTAATAGTGTTATTGTCAGTATAGTTAATGTGATATAAATTTTACATTTTAATATACTTAACACATCAATCTTTCATAGTAAGGTGTGTGATAATTGAGCATAGTGAACACTAACCTATATATTTTAATTACTGTAAGCTATTTTCACGATATTTTTCGAAATTATGGATATGTATCATATAATATAGAAATTATATTTTAAATATATTCATAATTGATATTATAAAATACGATAGTTGTAGGCAAATGAATACAATAATATAATGAATTATATTATAATAAATTTTCATATTTTATACATGAAAATAGATTTCCTTGTACCATACATTATAATATTATAACCTTTTTATATGTTACTATTAATATCTTTAGTAATATATTGTGACGGTATTATTTTTTTTTTTTTTTTTAATATTCTACATATGATATATGTTTTACAATAATTTTTAATTCTATAACATAACAAGGCATAAAATTTGGGAAATATTTTTCAATGATTTTGGATTGTGTTTAAATATATAATATAATAGCTGCTAAAGAGGTATACGTAGCATTATGTATACTGATTACATGTATAGGAGAGCGATATAGAACGCATATTTATTATTTTCATATTTACTAAATATAGCAATTTTAAGCATATCGTGTAATATAATAAAAGTTGATAATTAAAGTCCACATTAAGACATTTTAAAATGCATTAAGTATAAACGAGATAAAAGAAAAAAATTAGTAATAATATACTTAATATAATAAACACTTGAAAATAAAAAATATTATAAATATTTAAAGACGATGTGAATTTGTAATAATTGTACGTATACTAAAGTATAAGACTGGATACGTATTGAATGGTTAGTGATACTTGTAGTACTAAATAACTTTTGATTTGTGTTATATTTTAGTGGTGGTAACATTTTAAGCACTGGATTACTAAAATATTATTTGGTAATTTACTATGTTGATGACTAATTCACATAATATTTTCAATTATTTTGGGATACAATTAAATTATTAAAATAATAGTTAGTAATAAGTTCTTACACATACCGACCTTCTATATATTATAGTCATAGGTCTGAGGATATCTAAAGTATTTTCACTCATAAATGTTAAGTATCAAGAGTTTCATACTATATAATTAATATATATATATATATATATATTAATGATTCACTATATGAAGAAATAAGAAAGTCCTTGTTAAACAAACTATTAGTTAATCATTTATCATGCTTATGTTATATTTTTATTATTCTATATATCGATCTAGGAACTGCATAGTATAATAATCGAAGGAATGATAGAGGGTACAAGATCAAGAGGAAAACCTAGGACGAGATACATTAGTCAGATAATGCAAGATGCAGGAGTTACTTCTCCTATAGGGAACTTAAGAATATAGCGAATAATAGAGAAAGATGGAGAAGTCATTTATTGTAAAACATTTTATTAAAAACCAATCTCCGGATTGATAAAAAAAAGAAAAAAAATATCGATCTATAATAATATAATATACAATATACATATATCACATATGTAAGCGAAATGTTATCTATCACACCAATGATGTCTTGGATAACTATATAGTTGTCACCATGTTGAGAATTATATAATGTTTATATTATATAACATATACATATATGTTGTTCGGAATATAATATTTTATTTCATATATATATATAAATATATCTCAACATATTGTAATGATAGAGGCTTAAAAGTTTTGTTTGCCGTATAAAAATTATTAAAAAACAATTAAAAGTGGCAAACTCACACTATCACATTTTGCAACATCATTTTAGAAATCTTAATCGTAAGTACTCTTACAAAATATTTCAAACCGCGTATATTGTAGTCCTATATTAAGTTTTATGTTTAATTTCTATTTTAACTATATATTATATAGCCGATGATAGGGGTTTAATAGGTCGATAGGGAGTGTACACGGCTTGGATGGGAGGGGGTATGGTCTGACACGTACATGATAGACATGGATGAGAGAGTTACGGTCAGGTGTGTTTATGATAGTTATGAATTGGAGGGAAAAAGTATGATGTGGCATGTACATGATAGATATAGATTGGTTAGGGTTGGAGGGGAGGAGAGGGTAAGTAATACACGCATAAGATATCAGACACATAGGTGATATTAGGATGAGAGGTATGGTCGTGCACCGGAGAATGGTAGTCGTCAGAAAAATGACGACTAAGAGTGGTTACCCGGCGATTAATATTAAAGCTATTATGATGTTGCCAACCTTGTAAAATTAAAATGAATTGTATGTTTATATATTTCATATAATCTGTGGTACTATGATTCGACATGACGCATAAGTGTATTATGATTGGCATTATAGCGTTTTAGAAGCTCAAGGTGCTTTTCAGCTTTTTCCACCACGGCGGCGGTGAATAATGGTACCATGCGAGCGTGAGTATTGTTAGCATCTGAGCGCCCATGTCACTAAAGATCTATCTTACCCACACATAGTGGCTAGTTGCTTATTAAAATTATTCAATAAATGTATTAGAATTTTTGGTTGAGTATAATTTAAAAATAGTCTATACATTAAATTCTTAATTTTTTTCATGTATGCACATGTATATAAATCACAGGTTTAAAATTTTAAAAATTTTTAAAGTTAATATAATAAAAATTTAAATCCATTAATAATTATAATTTGCGAATTGTTTGCATCTTCTAGTAGTAATTCTTGTTCATCTGAAATTTAAGTTTTTATATTTTACAAAGATAATTTACGGTACACGAAAGCTATTGTCAATGTCATTAATCAATAAATTTTAAATCAGCGTAGCGTATAAAAATGTATAATTTTCATTTAATTCGTAAAATTATTTGTAAGTTAATATTCAAATTGTAATAATTGTTTTTTTATAGATGAATAAAATAATATGAAATCGGTTCTGGAAATTGCAGATATATTTGTTTACATTCACAAAATGTGTGATTTTACCCAATATACCTCTTAAAATGTTTTCTTAAAACTATATTATATTACATACAAATGTAAATCAAATCCAATTATATGTTGTTGGAAACGTGTTATATTTTTTTTCAGTAAATCCATGTTTGACTAATTTATTGTCTTAAGTTTTTATTCTATATCACAAAAGTTGATATAGGGCCTATTGTAATTGCTTTTAAAAATGTATTTTTAACTATAGATATTAATGTTTCCTAACCGCAAAGTCCTACAATAATTTTTCAAAACGTTTAATGTTCTCCAATAGATGAATTAAAAGACCCAAAACTCTTCACCTTATAACAATAGTTTTGTTAGATAATTAGTAAAAGAACCAATTGCATAGTATACACACAAGCAGTATATTATAAAAAATACTGGTATAGTTTCTATCCTAATCAGAATTTCAATTAGAAATGTTGTAATTTTATAAAAGTAAGAATAACAACCATATTACAGACGTTATATTTTTGCAAAAGCGTTCTAAAATGTAAGGAAATACGCAGTCGGGATCTAAAAAATGAATTGGAACATCAACTCACGTGAGCGTTATGTAACTTTAAATGTATCAATTTTACACGTTATAATTAAGAAAAAACTTTAGCTAGTTTTATTTTGTGAAAACTCTATTAAGCATATTTTTTGTTCAAAGTTATATTGAAATATAATTCTAAATTTATTATTTTTATAGCTCATAAATTACAAAACGGTAAGTTAACGTACGATTAGAAGAAACGTGGTTAGTCATTATTAGCACTATCAATAAAGCAGGCGATACTTACGCATTTATATAGTAGGTCAAAAGTATTATAAGTAACATTAAAAAAAAAAAAATTATTTAATTATAAAGACAACAAAACACAAAATTAAAAAAAAAATAATTATAAAATGGCAGATATAAAAATGTACTATACAGAGTGATTCCAAATTTACGTTACAGCCATTTGTATTGCATAACTCAAAATACAGAAAAATGTATATTACGTAAGTTTCTTGATTTAGAAACATGATTTGTACATTTTTAATTTTTTACAATATTTTAAGGGGGTTTTGGGCAGTTGACTTTAGAAATGTATATAAACTTTAAATATTTCTCAAGCATAGAGTTTTGCATCAATTAATGTTGTTCAAGCATTAAAATGAATCAAAAAAATTCCTTTATATTATGTTTGCAAAAAAAGTATAGGTTCCCATTTGAGTTTTTAAAGTTGACTCCCTAAAACTCCTTTAATATATTATTAAAAATTATAAAATATATAAATAATTTTAGACGTTTCTAAATTAAAAAAAGTTTTGTTACATTTTTCTGTATTTTGAATATTTATATGATAAAATGACTGTAACATAAATTTTGAATCACCCTGTATGCATCTTGATTTATATTAATCCGTAGTTTAGGCACGACTAATGAATAAAAAATTATATGACCCCATTCATTTTTTTTTATAAATTCTTGACTGTTTAAAATAATAATTAATTAAGAAAATTAAATTCCTTTCAAAAACGTTTTATGTTTTCAATTATTTCTCGCTAAACCAAAAATGTTGAAGAATTCAACTTTTTTAATGTCGAGCAACAGAAACCAAGACTAATATTTTATATCTATAATCACATATTATTAGTTTAAGTTTTATATTCAGTCAATTTGGAAAGAAAAAATTGAGATATTATTTTAAAAACGTTGTTATTAGTCTAAAATTCCACATATTTAAAACGTATATTGTATTACATTCTTACTGTAATAATAACGCGAAGTGTTCATTATTCTTTACTTTTACGTTAATTGGTGATTTAATTATACCAATAAGTAATGTTATAGAATAATAACAGTTACAAACTTTCATTAAAATAAATATGCATGTAAATAATATATAAATATACATTTTAAAATGATATAGAATTTAGTCTTTTAAGTTAAGTAAAATTATGAAAGTGTTCAAATTAATTCAGTTTCGTACCTACGTACAAAATATAAAACACCAACATATTGTGTACACTTGGATTATAAATACCAACAGCGTTAGCGACATAATAGATAATATTTACATTATTCTAAGACCAAAATATTATAACAAAAAAACTACTTTATTATACTTTATTTAAATTCAAACAACTACATTATGTATTCATGTATTTACGTTTTTATTGTGTTGTTGCGACTATAATATATTTTTGTACGATTGATTTTGTGGTCAATTTTAGAACATTAATATATATCTTTTAATGCAAAATATTTTTTTTTTTACTTGATAAAAAAAATATAATAAACACACTCTTACAATAATTTAAAAAATGTCTCCATGATGACTGATGTTCTAATAAAATGATTAATAATTGGATATTTTTTTTTTTTTGTATTTGTATCTAACTCAGTTATAACATTGATGCTTCGAGGACACGCGCCACAACGACCCACACAATTTTCAAAATGCATTTTTGTTTGGATTATATAATTTTAAACAGCTAACTACACTTATAATATGGATTCACTGAACATTTAAAAAAACATATCCGATCAGATTTTAAGTACTCATATAAAACAAATATTTTTACACTTACCTGACGAGATTTACACTTCTACATAATGAGTGGCTTTGTATGCTGATTGCGCTTGGATAATTATTCAACAATGATCTTTGTTTAGGTACCAAATGAGTCGATAGAAATTTCCTGAAAAATATCAATGAAAGTAAATAAAAACTTTAAACATGTAAAGCAGTATAATTATGTTTGAGCTTCTTCCTTTTATTAATCTTAAAATGTTGATTTATTTTAATAAGACCCATCAATGTATAGTTAATGAAACTAACCTTTATTTATCAGAAATTTAAAAGTATGAATTTTAAACTAATCAAATAAAAAGAATTGTTAGTACATCCATTCATTCATCTTTTGAAAATGTTAGACATTTAAATTTTTGTCCGTGACTTAGAATATGTAATTAGTTTCTTGTAAATCAACTAATTTTACTAAATTATTATTATAACTAATATTTAATAATGACGTGAGAAAATAAAATTCATACATTTACAAATATAATAGTTTTATCAAATATTAGTACCTATTTACCCGTCAGTACTACTGACGTTAAAACACAGAAAATGTATTAAATATTTTAATAACTACCTCATTAAAAACTGTTAACGATATTTTTATTGTAATATATTTGACTATTTATTTATTTTTAATATTAATATATTATTATATTTTTAATATATATAATAAGAAAATAAAATCAACATAATTATTTAATGACATTATGAACTTGATTAAATTAACCTAGGTAGTTAAAGAAAAAAATTGTAATTAATACCTATCTTTGAAATATTTAGGTGTATTTTCTTTTATTTTTTAAAATACATTCCTGTAAAAGTTATAATGTAATAAGACAAGTCGTAACCTGTATATTAGATATATTTGTAGTTTGGAAATCTATACCAAAAACCTAAAATATAATTAATCAAATATTGTAAAAATCCATGAAAAATTATTTGTTAATACTATATTCACTGTTTAATATACGAATGATATAATTATTAATACATACA
Organism: Pentalonia nigronervosa; assembly: GCA_014851325.1. Taxonomy (NCBI): domain Eukaryota; kingdom Metazoa; phylum Arthropoda; class Insecta; order Hemiptera; family Aphididae; genus Pentalonia; species Pentalonia nigronervosa. The sequence continues at coordinate 11,949 of JACXSJ010003506.1, read as the reverse complement.
TACATTTTGTTTGAATAAAGGAAGTATATATTTGGAGAAAATTGTTTTATTATACATTCAATACACATTGCGATAATAAAATATCTCGAGGATAACTGCTTATACTAATGCGTATTCAACTATAACATAATAAATAATTTTAGTATAGGTTATCTATATAAACATTTTAGAAAAATCATTACTTATTCTGTGATAACTATTCAATATACAACTTAAAAATATTGCCATTTTACCTGAGATGTATTTCCGTTGATGAAATCGCGGGAAAAGTGTCAAAAAGTCTATCTCGTTCGTAAACCCACAATGGATAATATTTTTAAAAAAAAGGTATATAGTATACAACGAGTTTCTATACCCATGACAGACTATCGCCAGCAAAAAATATTGTAGCATACATTTCTTCTGTTTACTTTTTTTTTTTAAATAAAAAATGTGCTATTGTGCTCTCTTCAGAGTAAATATTAAAAATAAATACCCACAACGGAAAGTAAATAAAAAACTAGCTATTATAGTTTCTGAAAAATTGACCTTTTTTTATGATTAAGATAAATATTTTTAAATGCTACTAATAAAATATATGTTAGACGAATCTCGAAGAATATTACGCCAGTTATATACAACTTTTAGTTTCGTATTTAATATTTTAGAAACTTCAACCGTATGTCATGTCATTTTAAAAAAAGGATCTTTTGAAAGTTTAATTTTGGTGATCCTCTAATAACTTGACTTCATCTTGTCTCATGGATAGGAAATAATTTGTCAAATAACGTGGCTTAAAACCTAAAGTTGTAGACATTCCGTCTGTCGTGCCCCAAGGTGGAAACCTGTTTGATGCTTCATCTTATCTTTACTTTGTTAGTTAATGGCATCAAAAAAGTAGCTCACCACTGTCAGCTGCTAGTTTTTGCAGATGAAATTCAATTAAATCTATGACAACTTACTCAACCAAGAAGATCTGAACTTAGTAGTATTTTGGTCTCGCATGTTTATATTATTCTTCAATTTGTCTTAATGTTACTTAATGTATTTTTCTAGAGCTAATGAGCCACTTCAATTTACTTATTTTGTTGGTGGTACAAGTCTTTCTACACAATCATGAGCAATAATGCTCTTTTATTTGTATTGTATACTTTGATATGCTGTCTTTTTTGTTGTTAAGTGGTCTTTAACTTGGACTTTATTTTAAATGGTTAGGTTTTTAAAGGGGATATTTTCATTTCTAAAAATTATCGTTGCTATATATATATATATATATATATATATATATATACCTATTTATTATTATTTGTTATTAACCACGATTAGATTGTACCAAATTATTTGTTAAGCATCTGTAATTGGGCAACAGCCAGTATATATACATAAAAAAAAAATTTAAAACTCAGCTATTATTTCAAATTTTTATATTTGCCAAATTTAAATTTCAAAACCATTTATACAGCAGTATATTTTACTTAATAAAATTTGTATTAGGTATGATAAATTTAAGTTCGTATAAATTGCAAGTTTTTAATAATATATGCAAAAATTGTGTTTGTCATTTATTTATGTTGAAATTATTATGATTAAATCAAATGCATTTGCTACAATTATCGACAAAACTTTGGATGAAAATCATTGGCAAAAATGTTATAAATCATGATTAATTTTCAATAATCAATTAAAACACTGTACAAAAACTACATATTCATCAATATTTAGAAACATGGAAAACGCCATAAATTATAACAGTACTTAAATAGTTACATTGATTCAATTAATTAACACGTTAGGTTCCTATATTTAATCAAAAATTGTGATAATATGTTATTTGTATTTAAAACTAATTAAATGATTAATGAGTAGTACGTTTTTTAAAAAAGTAATCTCTGTCTAATGCACTCATTCAATCTCTTTCATAGATGCGCTTTTCGTAATTTTTTCTAGTTACTAAAAAAAATATATTTATATGACATTATATAAAAAATACTAAACAAATTCAAAAGAAACGTCTTAAATACAATTTTCTATTTAAAAAGGCGCCCTTAAAATAGTTTAAAAATATTTAAAACCCAAATGTCAAGTTTTTACAGAAACAAACAACATTCTAAAATAATAATAATATAAAAAAAGTATTTGTATTCTGGATATCATAGTGTAATAAATTAATTAAACAAAAGAAACATTAATAAATAAGACTATCAAATAAAATTAATTAAATGTACGAAAACCAATCATAATAGTTCCATATACAACGTTGTTCAATAGTAATTCAATAATTTGTAAAATTTAATAGTACAATTGATACAAAATGTTATTTTGGTGTGCTACAACATAGGTACTCATACTGTCATTATGACATAATATATGAATAAATGATTGATATTATTCAATGAATGATATTTGAAGAGCACTGTTGCCTTTTATATTTAATGAAATAACATGTTATTTGTAGATTGCCATTGGGTATTGGTTTGGTTGAACTTTTAACTTACATAATTCATTATTATTACTAAATTTAATTCTTCTACATCATATTAAACACAATTAAGAAACAAATTTGTATCCCAATTTAAAAATATCAATTCAATTTCATAATAATCAAAATTTGGACAATTTATGTTCATTTTTAAAAATAAAATCGACTGGAATTATTAAATATTAATCAATAATCATATTAAGAACATTTTGAAAGTCTATTCAAATAAAATGTTCATACAATAACATTTACGTATATACGAATTTTCATTACACAAATTACACACAACCATGCAAATGAATTAATTTTAAAATAAAATGTGATTGATTATCATCCCATTATTAATAAAATACACTATGTAAAAATAATTTATAACCAATATATATATATATATATATATATATATAAAATACACCGGTTATAAAAATGTCATACATGTTAGGATAATTTATAACAATATTTCTTATATTATTCGTTATTTATTTATTTTTTGTTTTAATGTTTTGTTTCAATATCACCATATTAGTATTTTTGTATATTTATTAGTATTACTAATATTACTTTATTTATGTTTACAGAGAATTATTTTGCTAATTCAACCAGATTATATCACAAATATTCGTAGTATATAATAGAGCATATTTATTATTACTAGTTAGGTTAATGAGGTATTTTAAACTTTTTATATTTTTTATGTTAATCATTTTTATCAAACATTTGTAAAAATTAATATGAGATCTATATTTTCAAGTATTAATTAAATGGCATTTAATTGAAGTTTTAAATTCCTGTAAACATTACATATTTTGAACAGTTTAACTTGCAAACTTGCAACTTTTCAGTTTAATATCTAAATAATGATGCATAGTACTTACTGTCTGTTTCATAAACATTTAATAAACTAAAAAAAACTTAAATAAAACAAACATTTGAAAACATTTTTTATAAAATGATAAATATTACAGTTTTTTACATCAAGTGAAGATTTTTTATTGTATAACTTCTCAATAATTGAATAAAAAACATATCTTTTCTAAATCAATCAAATCAATTTATGGCCTAAAATAAGTCCCATGTAGTAAATTTTCACCCTCGTCGAGATATTGGAAATATTTTAATTCTATATCTAATATGAAACTTAGGCTTTTAGATAGTTTAAAAATATGATTTACATGAAAAATACCCGAATGTTCAAATTTTTCTAAAAACAACCTTATCAATGCAAAATAGATCGATTTTAATGAATGTATAGTATATACATTTCTAATTTAAAATTAGATACAATTCCACAATTTAACTATAAAATGAATAATCATAAGTCAAATAATTTTTACTAGTTTATTAGCTTCTATGTTAATGATTGAAAACTAATTTTTAAGTCATTATGTACTTAACCAATATTATATTTCTTTTGTGAATCATCACAATACAGATGTTTAAGAAAAAAAATAATTAATGTTAATTGAAATTCAATATTGCAGTTGTATAATTACAAATAATCAGTTTCATGGTGTATTTAAAAAAATATTAAACTTTAAATCAATATGAATTACTTATAGATGATTTTAATTTGATTACACTTGTGCAAAAATGTAAAATAAAAACAAATATATGACTAATGCAATGTATAGAATTCTTTAATTTTATATAGAGATAAAAATGGGGATATTTTATAATAAAAGGGTAACATAGTCGTACCTCCTTTTTATTTTTAAATTTTACTAGGTGTCTATTCAAATAAACCACTAGATAATATTAATATAATAAACTAAAACAATTGCTCTTATATGTAATTTATCGCATAGTATAATATGTGTTTATATTCGCATTTAAACATAAAATAGGTTTTAATTTTTTTTTTTTTTTAATTTAACAGTTTGCGTTCTGTTTTATCTTATATTAGAGAAGTGAAAATGTGGAATAGTATAAAATGCAATATCCGCAGTTCATTTGACAGGCATGTGTGTTCACGTAGTAAGACGATCATAAAAAATGCATTATCTTTGAAACGCGAAAAACCATGAGAAAATAATATGTAATCGTACAAAACCTTAATATTTTATGACACTGCAACTGGTATACAATAAATCAGACTAAGCTAAAAAACTTTTCATAATTTAAACAAAATGTCTTACAGAAAGCAAATCGCCTATATTTCGCTGTTAAATTATGTGGAGGTACCTACTCGGCGTAATGAAACACGTATTTATTATTTACAAAATCGTATAATTATTTGTATATCGAAGTTTGAAATTGCAAGTAACGCTTGATATAAAAGATCTTACCAAACCAATATAATTACAGTGGTTATAAAATATATTCTCTAAAATATTCTTTATAGGTGTCATTTAACGATAGCTTACTACACGTAGTCCAATAATTATATTATATTTCTAATTTATTCTTATTAGATCAATATCCGTTCAATAAAAAATTACGTTATCATTGTATTTTAATACAGGTATGTTTGTTTCTATTTATTTTAAAATTCTAAAACTTTAGTAATATAAAAATAAGCTACTCGAGTTCTGTACACAATGCAACTTGATTTGATATTTCTGTATAATTATCAATTAAATATTTTTAATGGTAAATTGTGACTCATATAATGTATGTATGTGTGTGTGCGCAAGCCCATTTATTTCATAGAGCAGCGTTTCCCAACATTTTTGCAATGGCGACCCATAAATTTAATCTTTATTAGGTACGCGACCCCCCCCCCCAAAAAAAAAAAGTATGCCGTAAATAAATAAGATTTTTACTATAATCCATTTTATCATTGAGTAGTCCACTAGTCATTAGCACATTTACCGATAAGATAAAAACAATTCCATAATCGTAATAAATTTACGTCATTTAATCTATAATACTAGTTATTTATACTATTTATCAATTTACGACTAAAATAACTGTAATCGTAACCGCGAGTCGCAACCCAGGGTTTGGGAAACGCTGTCATAGAGCACACATATAGATGATTACGTCATGTAGTTTTTCGTTATATATGGTCATAATAACTATTACGATGTCACAAGTTAAGATCGATTCCGAGAATGAAAAATAGAAGAAAAACGAATGATGGGCAATGATCGCATTATAATTTCGCGGAAGTTGTCGTGCGGTAAAGCCGAGCGGAGGGCGCCGCTCGGGGTGATTTTAATTACGACGAGAAACCTCTTTTGGTGGTCGGTTTCCCAATGACCGTTGCGCGAGTCGGGTGGGATAGCTTTTGTTTTGCCATCGAATTGAATTCCGAACATTATAACGTCCGCTGGTGACCTCCCCTTCTTCTGCCAACGGTATCTAAAGCTCGCGCCACAACGGCAATAACACCGTCACAGATAATATTTCTGTTTTGGGAATACGCTCATCGGTATAGCTTCTGTTTATTGATCTCGCAAGATCTGACTCCGGTGCGACAGACGTTTAGCTCTGCGTCATCGTCTTCGTTGTAAGTCAATAATACCACATTCGCGAACTGGCGACAACGACTTCAATTACCACGATTATGATAATTTGAACAAAAAGTTAAAATAATATTATAATATACTATATATGGTTATAATAACAATAATATACTATATGGACTAGACAAACAAATTTTAAAACTAAAACAGTAGGTAAAATTATATAATATATGCAAATTAATAACGTCATCATTAAACTATTATAAATATATAACTGGTTAATTACAAATTTATTTTTACAATAATATTGCAAAAAAAAATAAATAACTATTGCCGCTAAAACTAAGTTTAAAACATATATAATATAGGTATAGATGTACTATATTATGCGTTGTGGCGAATGCAAAAAGTTTATGGATTTATCTTGAATTAATATATTGTAGTAGGTACATCATTTATTACAGCTCTTTTGAATTTTTATTTCAATCGCCAAATTCTCTAGACACGTCATATTCGGTTAATTATGTTCTTATGGATTATTGTTATATCGGAAATATGACAAATTATTAAGATCGTGAATGCTTTATTAAATTCAGTGAAATTTAACGATTAAACAATTTAAATAAATAATTTTAACTAAGTTATCGACATATTATTTCCGCTATAAATGTATGATAATAACTGTACCTACTATATAAAATTTAAACAAGGTATGTGTTTTGTTAAGACACGGTAATCAGAGTAACGTCAAGTGAATATTACGATAGTGCAAAATGTTAAACAAAAGACCGTAATAATTATTATTACGTTCATTTCTCCTCAGATTTTGTATTTAAAATTTAAATTTCGTTGTTGGGGGCTTCAGGTGGACGGAAATGACGCTAATACAACCGATAACGTCATAACAACGCAACAGTGCTACAGATTATAACGGTCGGAATTATTTAAATAACAATATTAAATTTCACTTAAGTACATTTTATGTTACAGGTACCGTAAACTAATAATAAACTAATTACCTAATGCCTCGTGTTTACAATGATCGAAAGACGAATATTTCTACATCTCGAATGCATAATGCTAACGAAACGAATCATGTTTGTTTTTAACACGCAATACTCCTGCTGCCTCCCCCATAAACGTGGATATAATTCCTACAGTCACCTAGCGAATTACTATTTCATTGGAAATGTGCAACCTAAGTTAACTAGAGGTGACATTTTTTAGTGTCTTTAGAGGCAACAGTGTCGAGTTGGGGGAGGTTAAAGGGTTTTGATTCTTCCCTTCATAAAAGTTAACAGTGCTTAATTTTTTATGAAATATTCCATTTTTGTTAATATCTTTTTTTTTTTTTTAATACATTGCATCTTTTCAATGCGTTTTTATATTTGATATTGCACTCATATATTATATTATATTATATTTAATGTCTACTATAAAATGGACGATATAAAATATTTATAGTAATATTTCTTCAATAAATTCAATATGAGATTAAATGCAATAATAATATTATATTTATAACTACCTATTAATTATATCAATTACAAAATATTTAAAATGCAACACGTCGTATCATTAATGACATTAATCCGAGAAGTATATCCACGTGCATGGTGTTGAAAGTATTACCGACTTGAGAGTCGAACTCCTTAAACCTATCTAATAACAAATGAAAGTAATACGTTTAATACAAAATATTCATCTGTAGTCATCACAAATTCACATCGTATTAATTTAGGGGTTTTGTAAATTAATCATTTAAACTTGAACACCTCAAAGACGATTTCACTCATATATTCACAGTACCTAACTCTATTAGCTATCTGCTGAATATAGAAGTCACGGGGTTGATAATTTAATAAAATGTAAATACAGAAATTTCACCGTATTAATATAAAATTCTATAGGCCATAATTCTAAGCACGATTTTCACATGTCCAACTATAATAAAAATATATATATATATATACATTTTATATTTGATAATCAGACCTTTGTTGGTAATTATTAGGCAAGTAATTATTTAATTCATTTAATATTTCTATTCAAACGTAAATCGTATTACAGATTTTCAAACCTCACATAGTTTGTACCCAAACTGTTTCTAAACGTTTTCATATAATGCAATTTTATGTTAAACCTGGTATGTCGCTTTTCTGTGCAGTAGGTTTTGAGAGTACCTCGCATTGATTCAGTCACTGTAACTGATATGTAAAATTTGAATTTAATGATAAATGATTGCATACGAAAAATGATTTTGAGCGAATAATGTCTGTCAGTCTATCTATCTATAAGGATAATTTATGATTTATTATTTATACTACAATTAGTAATTTATTTTTTATTAGTAATACAGTAGGTTCACTGATTTTTACTAAAAAAATCTCAAAGTATATAAAACCATTATTATAAATGTTTTTTATATGTTGAGCGAAACGACAAATGTATTGATTTTACAATGATAGATGGATTTTCTTTTTTCTGACATCTGTATACACGATATATGGTAGAAAATAGTTACAACCTTAAACGTTGAAGGTAGTTTCGGATAGAAAATTGGATTTAGTTAATAATTTTTAGATGTTTAAATAGAAAATGATCAGTATTTTTCAATATTATTGGGAAAAACAATAAAAAAAAATAAGAAAAATTACTAAGAATTTGTTACTTTGCGCCCTCTTCTTCCTAAATAACAACTAACTCTAATTTTGTATCAGAAACCACCCTCAATGCTGAAAATCAAATCATTTTTACTGCCCTAAAAAGTGATGAAAAACAGAACAAATAACACTCATCATTGTAAAATTATTACATTAATCGCTCCACCAACGATCTAAAATGTGATGATGTATTTGCGCTATTTTTGAATCATTATAAGAATAACTTATCAGAAACATTGTATTCAACTTTTTAAATTTTTGCCTAAGAAAAAACTATCAAAAGTTCAAATTTCTACAAATAGTTATAACAATAAAGATTTAAATATTTTAAAAATCATATATGTATATGTCTAGAAAATGCTAATATAAATTGTTAGTGAAAATTTCAATTACAGTATTTACAGTTAAATTTTGAATCACAACAAAAAAAAAAAAAAAATGAATTTTATCAATGACTATTATTGACTAGTGCTGTGTAAATATTCCCGTTTTACGTAATATTTGTTTCGGTTTGCTTCCAGAAGCCACCCTCAATATTGTCGATTAAAGTATTAGTGCTGCAAAAAGTGTCAGACACTCGCACACATATTTGAAAAACCAACGAATCTATCAATCTACTCAGAATCTAAAAGGTGTACAATTTTATTTAAATTATCTACGATAATTGATAAGCTATATTCGATTACAACCAATAATCTGAGATATTTGATGATGTTGATAATACTAAATAGTAAATTATAATTTTTAGATATATATGGCCTTCACAAGTTATTTTTCACCGTGTTTATATAAAAAAAATTAAATGTTAAATAATGATTAAATTAATTAAAATTATTATTTATTAACATTTCATGTATAATACAGTATTAATAAAATCTAAAAGTGTAGTTAATTAGTTTTTCAACGAACAATAATTTAGGTATATGTGCAATGCACATACATTTATTAGTTAAAACTATTTTCAAATTTAAATGTTCATATAAATATAATATTTTAAACCATATAAATACTATTATAGGTTATTATATTAAATTATAAATTCTATTCTATTTTCACATTAAAATGACATACCGACACGCCCATTTGAATACAAGCCTTTTGTTGATTATTAAAGCATTTATAAATGAAAAAGACTATAAAAAACACACACACTATAGTCATTTCTGAGAAAGTAATAAATAAAAGAAAAAGAAAAAAGTACGATTTAAAATGAATGAATCCCAATCAATTTTAATATCAATACAATCGTTAATATCGTTATTTTTCAATTTATTTTATAGTTTAACTAATTGTTCTAAAAGTAAATTAATACAGTTTTAGTGTATACAATTTTAATTTATAAAATGTCAATAAAAAATATATTGAATTTTATTGAATAAGATTTCTATCATATCGTATAATTTAATTGCATTAAAGAAATTATTATTTTAATTTTTTAAGTTCTTAGTAGTTTTTTTTTTTTATAAACAACGAAAACAGTTAAAAAACTTCAACAAAATAGTCTTATAAATGAAACTACCGTTTCAACTAAATTTGTGTTATGCAATTATAATCATAGATATATTTTGAAAGTTTAAACTATTACATGAGCGTTTTTTAGCCTTTAGGTAACACAATGTCCTGTAAACACTACTGTAGACCGAAAACTATTCACAATAGTTTTTAATTGTTTTCCACATTAAAATAATACTATCAGACCTGCTTGCAAAATTGCAGTGCTAATATAAACAAAGACCATTAAGACAACATCTAACACATATATTTTGTATAATCTCCATGTTTTTTTCTGATTAGTTTTATAGTCAATGTATTTGAATTAGTTAATATATTAATTAATACATTTTATACAAAAAATCTGTAGTTTATAGTTCGCTCGTAGATTATGATCATCGTAAAATATAACTTATTTTTAAGAACGATTCAATAATGTTTTATATAATCATTATAATAAGCAAATAGGTAAACAATTTTGAAACATCCAAAAACAAATAATATATATATATATATATATATATATATATATATATATATATATTGTGTTTCACAAATAAAATATATTTAAATAAACTATTATCATTAACTATTAACTATTATTTTATCCATTTATTACATTTCTTTCTTCTATAATATTAAATTATTACTTTTAATATCTATGATAATTTTAATTTTAGTAGTATTTATGTTCATTAAAATTGTATAAAGTTTTATTTTACTGTCGTACTTTTAAAGAGTTCAGTTTACGTAATTTATTAATTTATGAAAGATATTTTATATAAAGTTACAATACATTATGTTGTAAAAAATGAAACATATTATATTCATATCAAGAAAATAATATATGGTAGATAACTATTTAAGAATAATTTATTTAAAATTAATATTTAAGTATTTTGAATACATATTAATTAAATTTCGGTTTAAGTGTACACACTGGATTAAATGCAATATTATTTATTTAATTATTAATTTTTTTCTAAATATCTTATACAGATATAAAGAAAAACGAGTTCACCTCAATTTTTTTCCATCAATGTTTCAAATGATAAATGAACAGTGTAAACGATTTTGGGAAACTGAAGTTGTAGTTGAATTGAGCATGTCATCTTGGGTATAATTAATTAATAACGTAGAAGAATTTCTTAAGCTTTATACTCAAGTTTTTACTGTTTTTAGTATCAAAGACCCATTAGTAATAGAATATTATTAATATTATGTTAAAAAAAAAAACATTTAACACTATTGAAAGTATTGTAAAGTGCTACTGAAAAAATGTATGTCATCCTCTGATTGTATAAAAATTGTTAGAGCTAAATTATTCACAATTAAGTATATATTCTATATATAACTAATACAACTGGAATTATATGAATTAAATATGTAATGTTTATATTGTTGCTCTTAAATTACTTTTCTTGGCATTTTTTTTTTTTTAAAAAAGTATATAAAATTGGCATACATTATAATATTTTGATTGATGTTCGTTGTATAATATTTTATTATACATCAAAATATTCCCGACTCAAAATATACTCATAAAAAAGATCCCCATTATACTATCCCTCATTTCAAATAATCCATTTTTAATAATATAAATATTTTTCATTAAATTATTATATATATATATATATATATATATATATATCACACATCTCATCAGAACAGGTCAGTTATAATAATTATATTCTTTCTTAATTTTAGTTGAATCCATTATTTGACATTTTCGTTATAACGCTACCAGTACAGAAATTAAATAAACTATTTACTACTAACGTACTTTTGAAATCCTTAAATTGAAAGAACAGTTATTGATTCAATGTTATTGTGGTAATAACAAAACGCAATAAACTCAACTGGATAACGGTTTGATGCAACTTTTGATTGATAAGTTGTAATAAATGCGTTAAATTATAAATATTCAAAA